>JANHAO010010803.1:0-17404 GCA_026873985.1 Saraca asoca | reverse complement strand
CCAAACAGGTTTTTTTGTTTTCAGAAAACAGAAAAACAAGAAAACTGTTTTTAAAAACAAAAAAACACCCTGCCAAACAGGGCCACACCACTCCACAACTTATCACTTGTCCTGATGACGATACTTTATTGACATTTGGTATGGCTTCTTTCGCAACCCATTTTGGATTTGACCCTCTGCGCGACGAGTTCAAGGTTCTTCACTTTTACCATTACAAACTTCGGTACGATTTCTGGATTTTGACTGTCAGTTCTGGTTTCGTTTGGAGGCAAATAGATAAGATACCTACTCATCCATTTTGTTGGGGTTTCATTAGGAAAAAAAGGGTTTTTATTTCAATGGTGCTATACACTGGATACAAGTAGAAACTGGCAAAATTGTGATATTTGACTTTGGAAATGAGACATTTACAACAATTTCGATCCACAAAGGGTCAGTGAAATATCCTAAATTTGTGGAAATTGAAGGATGTTTGAGTGTGATTACTTGTGACGATTACAGCAATCCAAAGGACTTTGGATTTTGAAGGATTATAAGGCCAATATATGGATCAAAGAATGTATTTTTGGACTTCCTGAATATCTCATCTCACCTATTTGCAAAGTGGTAAAGAGTGAAATGATGGTTGTGCAAAACTTTTCACGTGAAACCCTGAGAGTATAATCCTATGACTTGAAGAAGAGAAGAACTGTTAGGAGCAAGGTGACCATTCAAAGGCCTAAAACATTATTGCCTTGTTCATGTTACTTGAAATTCAACACGTTCCTTAGCCAAGAAAGCTTGAAAGTCCTAAAACTATGAAGTTGACTTTATCTAAATAGAATAAATGCCTACTAAGCGACAAGGAAAGGAGATTGAAGTTGCAAAATAGGAGGCCGAGAAGATACTAAAAGAGTTATCCTTTTATCAGTCAAAATGTGAGAATTTGGAGGCAAATAACAAGAACCTTAGTTAGAAAATTGATGACAAAGACAATCATCTCATGGCCAAGATTAAAGAACTGGAAGAAATATCTAAGGAATCAAAGTCTAAAGAACTAAAGGAGGCATAAGATCTCGCTGTTGATGGGTTCATTGAAGGCTTCAATATGACCTTGGATAATATCTTTTTGTTTTTCTAGGGCTTTAATTTTAGCAACCTGGATGCCAAAAAAGAAGGCCTCTAAAATAGCGAAAGAGCAAGGCCTCAAATATGTAGCTAGGTGACCGAATCAAGATGAAATTGCAAGTGAAGAAGATGTTGAAAATCCTGTTGTAATTGAACCTTCTAATTATCCTTTAGATGGGGATCAAGTTGTAAGAGAATAATATGTAAACTTTATTTTCTTTTTTTTGGCCTTACTTTTACTTTCGTTTTTAATTGAGTTGTTCTGTTCTCCACCCATTCTTGTTTCCAAACTCCAATGATTTTATTATTTTCATTGACTGGGAACATTTTTAGAGCTTAGGTCAGCCACATGGTCTTCGTTTCTAAAGTTTTGAGCAAAGGTAACATGTACCAAGTTTTGTAAGCAAGTTATATCCGATGAGAACTTGTGTCAAAACATAAGTAGATTATGTTTGATGGTAGCTAGTGCCGAGGTATGAGCAAGTTATGCTCAATGGTAGCTTGTGTTGAGGTATGAGTAAATAATGCTTGATGGCATGACCACTTTTGTCAATTGTAGCCTATCAATGGGTCATGAACTTAGGGATGTGATCTTGGTTTTAAAAGAAGGGCTTGAACCTTTGACCTTGCTGTTAACCAACAATAGCAAATGATTGATACAAGTTATTTTATTACTAGATGACAAACATCGTGTTTAAAAGGGAATTTTACCAAAATCACATCGTTCCTTACAGTGTTATAATTTCTCTATTTCAAACATCAAATAAATGATTACTCAAATAGTTTAGTTCTGCACCACTTTTTTTGCATTCTATCATTTATGAGTCATGTCTTTGTCACCATTTGTTCACAAATTTTAGACATTAGACCATTTTCCAAACTATATATGTAAGGAAACTTTATTAACAAATGAGATGTTGAGATAATGGCTTGAGCTTGAATTAGTGATTTTTATCCAAAAATTGCATTATAGGCTATGTTTGTGCCATCAACTATTAGAAATTTAGCATGAATATTTGTTCTTTGGGCCATGTTCCTAGAGATACCCTTAGTTTGATTGATCCAAAGATGGATACTTGCTTTCCAAAAAGTGCAATCAAATTTCCTTGATATGTAGCCGATCTTTAGATCGAAACATGAGCTGCCCTTGTCGTATGAGAGTACAACATATCAACCAAACTCACTTGGTCAATTAAGATCCTTCCCATTGCATAGTTATGAGTGGGTGCGGTGATAACCATTGAATCATCATACTCTTAGTTGAAATTCAGAGGATAATCTTCTTCAAAGAAGGATATGGTTGGTTCCAGTTTCTATTTCAACCTTTTTCTTTCTATGGTCATTACCAACTGCAGATGTCTCTTTCTCATATTTGTCAAAATTCTTCCTTCTACAAATCCTCTAGTAATGGTCTCTATGACCCCTATAATTTCTACCAACTGTTCCTCAAGTTCTTTATGTCTGTCATCTAATCTTCCATCTGTAGAATATGACTAGGATTACCCTCATTCTTTTTGATTAGTCCAAGGCCTTATGCAATCAATTATTATCGTTATATTTTTTTATATTACTAGAGATGCCCACTTCTAATCAATTCCTTTCCTTGATCTCATTCTTTAGACGTACACACTCTTTTATGTTGTGGCTACAATGCCTATGAAATTTACAATCGATTCCCAGAGAAAATGGCTTTGAGTCTTTTTAGGGTGGGAACTTCATTAACTTTATAGCTTTGGCATCATCCATGATCTTTTTTAATGAAGAGTTCAGTGGTTTTTAGTTGTTAAATCATAGCTTTGGGAACTAATGATCTTTACGATCATTCTTATCACTCCTTTATTGGTCCTCAGTTGCCCGTTCTGCCTAATTTTTTACTTGCTTGATCTCCTTGATGTTGATAAATTTTGTTGATCGTGCCAAAAGGATAGCTAAATCATCTATTGGTGTCTTTGCCAAAGACAAAAAAGCCCCTCGATTGATGTTTGATTAAAATTAAATGTACAACCATTATTTCTTAGAGATCTTTAATTTCTAGAGTTGTTAGACTGAATTGGCCGAGGTACTCTTTTAGTGACTTGATTTTCCTTTGTCTTATTATCTTCATTAACACATTGGTCTTTTTATGAACTTGGGAGATTGAAAAGTAAGCCAAGAATTGATTGGCTAAATCTTGAAATCAACCAATTGAATTTGGCTATGACTCATGAGCCAGTGAAGTCCTACCTTTTTTAGTTTGCATAGTGGAGAATACTCAAAACATGATCACATATGGTGCTCTTGAAAGCAACATTGCTGCATGAAATGCCCATATATGTTCATAAAGATCAATCATCCCATCATATGACTCCAAGTTGATCAGAGTCTTGAAATTCTAAGGTATTGGCATTCACAAAATATTTAGAGTAAAAGGATGCATATTTTCCTTATCATAATGCTTACGATAATTATGATTGTCATAGTCGTTGGATTGATTTACTTTTCTACTCAACCTTCCATTAGATCAGGAGTTAACCATATGTTCTCTTTCATACTCACTAAAGTAATAATCATAATCATGTTGGTAATGTCCTTGATCATCATGGTGGTAGCGATCTCATCATCATGATGATCCTACTACTCATCATGATAATGATTGTCATTTTGCCTATGTAACACTTGCTATATTTGTTTAAGCTTTATGTACATATGGCAATTTTCATCATATGAGATTTGAACATTGTGATCACAATGGTGATGGTGAAGATGTCATGTCTACACTGATGTTGATGAATAGATTATTGGTTCGTAAAAGTTTAACTATTGCCCTTAGCTCTAGATCTTAGTAGAGAACAATGATCATTGTCATCTTACATTTTTGTAGTTGTCTTGTTCATAAAGATTTGAAAAAATTAAGCCAGTATATTGGATTATAAGGCATTTGTAATTATTGAAGAAACTACCCATAACAATATGAATATTGCAATATGATCACAATTATTGATCATTCAAAATTTGAGATCATGAGAAATTCTTCACAATTGTTAGCATGAAAAGGTAATCAATATTCAACAATCAATATTGTGATGCATAATAGAGATAAAAAAAAGATAGTCATGTAGAAACAATGTAAAATAGTAGAAAAATAGTTAGCATTGATCATTATTCAAGTAAAATATAGAAAAATTCAAATTGATATAGAGATTGTGAATTACAAATATTTAAAATAGAGTTGTCAATTGAACTACAATGAGCTAGCAATTACAACATTTTAGCTAAATTACTTGTGTGAATAAATAAGAATTAGAGAAGAAGGAATGAAGATTAAACATCATAGAATGTTAGAAATTGAAATAGGAAAAAACTCAAAATAAAGGTAGGAAATTTTATAAATAGAATGCATATTTTCATAGGTATTCAAACTATTACTATTTGATTTATTTAGTCTGGGAAAGCACTTCTATAATTTAGAAGTGTATTCTATTCACTTAATTGGTTCAATAATTGTTCGACCAAAAATTGTAAGTTTTATTTTGGTCTTTGATAATTTTGATTTAAAGGGACTCGAATGCTTTCATTATTTTGGCTTCTTATATTGCGAATTTTATTTGTTTCATCTCCTCTTATCGAAGGATCTTGACTTGGCCATATTGAGGACGGTTTATTTCAAGCTTATCATTTTGACACTTTCGTATTCAATCTCTTCATCATATTATTTTTGCTTATCATTATTAAAATATGGCTCTATTTTTTCAATGTTTGATTCATTCTTTCTTAACATATAGCATTATTTTCTAACACTGGATGTAAAATAATCACAATCTATTGCAACATCATGTGAACTGAATCACAATTACTTTCATTTATTTGCTATTGAAAAACATCAACATTTTCTAGAGTTGGTCCAATTAGGACTCCTTGATAATTTCTATCCATTTGTGGATATAATAGAGGCATTTGCTTATTGCTTAACATATTAGCCAAATAGTTGTTATTATTTCTATTTCTATTCAGTGTATCCTACCTATTCCTCCTATTTTGATTTTGGTTATGGTTGTTTCTTTGTGCATTATTGGTGTAACATCCTACTCCTTAATCCTATTAACTCTCTAAGTAGGGTGTTGAATTTGTATAACTTTTTTTTAAAAACAAAATGAAGTTTCATATATGACTATAATATAATTATTTTAAGCCTATACAAAATTTGATAAAGATCTACAAAGCCTTATACAAGAAAACAAGCAATTAATGCTCCTAGTGTACTTTGCCATGGCACTCCCTAGGCGCAATAGAAGGCCTATCTTTGGTGAGGAACTCGTAGTCAATGTCACATACAACATGACTCCCACATAGGTCCATAAACAATACAAAGTTGAAGTAAATTTTTATAGACCCTAGCAGGTGATCCATAGTGGTTACCAAAGTATCTTTATACAACGACATCTTTTGGAAGGTGAGATGGGACTCATACCTAAAAACAAAATAATTGAGGGGTATGTCATATAGACTTATTGAGTAACATATCATACAAAGTACTTTGATACCCTAGTCATCTTAAGTGTTTTACCTAATTTCCATCCCCTAAGGGATTTAGATTGCTCCATTGTGAGGATTTACATATTAATCATCTCTATAGGAGAGATTTATGAACTTAATTATATCTTATGTAACATATATGGGTTTGTACCCTTTTTTTTTGTTTCTTTCTCATGCAACTATACTTAGTTAATTTTGCATGTGAACTCATTCATAACAATAATTTACAAGGCATACAATATGGCCTTATGCTTTTCTTCATATTTAAATCATAATCATATGGATATTGGCATGGTTTCTCAATCATACTTGCATGCATGAGAATCAATGACAATAAGCAAGAATGATAATTTTATATATATATATATATAAGAACAAGAATATAAATAATCATAAATAATTATGATCACAAGCACAAACACATTCACAATCACAATTACACAAGTTTTCTCCTTATACATCGATTCAGTCTTGTCTATCTCTCATCTTCTTATTCCTCTGGGGCCAACCTTATTAGTTTTTCCTCAATATATATAACAAATGCACTTACATGCAATTTTAGTTTCCCCCATTTCTCATGCCAAAAAGCATGGCCATTTCATATCACTTAACCTTCTCATGGTTATTCACATTTCCCATCCCATCGGGAACCACTTGGCTATGGCCCACATTTCACATTAGATCACAATTTCAAACATTCTATAAGATTCTTGAAGAATACAATACCTCATATGATTGGGCCCAACATTCATGGACCATCACCCTACATTGGCCTTCAAGACACATAGAACCATGGTTAGTAACATTCTAAAAGAGAATATTTAAAATAAGCCTTGAGGCCCATTTGGCCCATATCATGCCAATCACTTGACACAAGCACAAGAGGACTAAGATCACACTTTATCATGCATAGTTCATACTGTAATTTGAGCAAGTATGTTTTGCCACTAGGCCCTTTTCATGTTTTCATACTTTATTTTTCCAAACTACCACTTTGGTAATTCACATGATCAAATTACATGCATTTAATGAATAAACACATTGTCATGTGAATGCCCCTTTTGGCCAAACCACTAATGGGCTTTTTATCTAAATTTCCCTTGATCAATCCTATAAGTAAAATGAATGGAAATTAAAAAACATTAAACAAGCAAGAAATCCACATGCAATCGCTCACTCACCTATCATATTACCATAATATTCACTTAAGGCTTTTGATTTAAATTTTTGTTTTTATTTATCCCTTGTTCTTTAGGGTGGCCAAAACATACATTAGCACTTATTACAAGTTTTCATTACTTAAGCTCACAAGCAAGAATGCATGATAACCATACTAGTATCAAACAAGTAAGAAAACCAAATGCAACTCTATTTTTATTCATCATACTACCATATCATCCATTTAGGGTTTTTATTTCAATTTTTTACTATTATATTCACTTACTTCCATAGAGAGGTTGAAACATGCATAAACTTTCTCTTTAGATTTTTAGCAACTAATATTGGAATTTTCAATTATTGACCTAACATAATTTAGAAGTTTATTTTAAATGTCAAGTTGTTATTAGCCCATATTAATGATATTAAAGTTTGGGCTTATAATGGTACTTAGGCTTAATTTCTGGGCTAGGTATTTCTCGATGATAGGTCAGGTTATACCCAGATAGCGTTATTTTATTATGATGGGTCTTTACTCCTAAGACCCTAGTTCAACTGTATTCTATCATTAGATTGTAGATAGTATTCTCCTCTTTAGGGTGATAGCTAGGGTTTCATAAAGGGAGAGAACCTATCAAGGAGATATCACATCATAGAGAAATCAACTTAACATCAAATATTGGATCAGTTTTCAAATTCAGATAACCCTTATGCCTAATTCTATTTTGTCTATTCGCATTCCATTTATGTCATGATAACATAATTTGAATGGTCCAATTTCTAAAAAAGTTTAATAATTGGTACAAAGCTAGACAAATTATGTTACATGGCTAATGGTATGTGAAATAATCACAAAAATTACCTGATCTGTATTATAACAATTGATTATTGAAGTAAATTATTTTAGAATTCAGAATACTATGAGCTATTCAAATTATTTTATAGCTCTACATTGATAGATTATTGAGTTTTTGTATAGATATTATTGTATGAATTGTTTTAAGTTTATTGCACAAATCAATTTTGAAATTGGAATTTTTATGTTCATGACTATTGGTAACAAATTATTTTTTCTATGAAATTTTGCATAATTTTTAACAATTATTTAAATTGATTTGAGATTCTTTGTTAGAATGACTAGATGAACAAAAGCTCCAAATTCATTTCAACAAACTCGAGTTGAAATTGTACCAATTTGTGAAATTTGAAATTGCAAAACCCCTAGGTTCAGTTTAGTTATGTTTGGAATGAAATTGTGCAAATTTTTATATGTTTATTCAGATTGATTAAAGGCTTCTAATTAGAATATTTAGATGAATCAAACCCCTTAATCAATTTTAGAAGAACCAAACTACAATTGCATTTTGATTGAAAATTCCCAAAACTGTAAAACTTAGTTGTTTCAAAGTGTTGTTTGGTTTGAAATTGCATGTTTTTTGCCTAGTTTTTGAAATTGATTTAGGGTTTAGATTTAGGATTAATTGGGTGTTGAAACACGCATAAAAAATTATGCACAAATTGTGGCTGGTTTTTAGAATTAGCAAATCAAGATAAAAGACCCGTGACAAGTCCAAATTGCTTACATTTTGGGTGAGGAAGACACAACAATGGGTGCCATAGTGTTTCAAGTTGCACCAATGTTCTCCATTCTATGAGCACATTTTTATGGGCATTTTTTTCTATAATTTAGAATTAAAAAATAATTTAATTAATTTTGCCCATTTTTTATAAGTCTTAATTTGAAATTATTTGGTCCTAAAATTTTTTATATATAATTCCTACATGGAGAGCTATAGTATGTAATTTTTCTAGAATTTTTTGATAATGCATGGCAAATAAATTAGTTTTACAATGTTTATGTCCATAAAGTATAATTTTGTAGGAATCAAATTAACTCATATTATGCCATGAAATTTATGTAATTGTGATCTTGCCTATCATAAGCCTAGTTGCATCATAAGCCTAGTTACATAAGATTTTGTTAAATAATAATTAAAAATTATTTACTTGGATTAAAGGAGAGTGTTATGTTAATAATATTTAAATACCTTATCAATATAATATTATTAATATAGTATGTTGGTGATAATGTAAATATATGATTAAATATTATATTTTTAAAATCTAAACACTTTATTGGAATTAGGTTTTAGGAATGTAGTATTTAATTCTTCTATTATGTTATAAGGCTTTAAATGTCCTATCAGTGTTAGGTCTTTTAATATAGTATCGTATGTAATTGTATAGTTAATGTTTATGAGGAATCTAAAAGCATAATTAAAATGTTACATGCATTAATGTGTTGATAACTTTTCCTTAGCTTCCATGCCTATGCAATTAATTCTGTGAAGACATTGAATGAGACAAACTATAAGGACTAGGCCAAGTCTTTGAAGTTTTATTTGGTGATCACTAATCTTAATCTAGTACTTAAGGAGTAGGAGCCTGTTGTTGATGCAAATTCAAGTGGTAAACATGAAAAATGGACACACTCAAATAGAGTGTGCTTGATGGTCATGAAGTTCCCAATAGACAAATTCATCAAACAGAGTATTCCTGAATCCCAAAATGCTAAGTCCTTTTTTAAGTTTGTTATCGAGAGATACATGAAGTTTGATAAGTCTGAGAAAGATCACTATCTTTCACTGCTTAAGAAGACCATGTATGATGGTGTTAGTAGAGTGTGATAACACATCTAGAAGCTAGTTTGCTACTACAACAAATTGAAAAACATGAAACTTGACCTTGGTGATAGTTACCTGATCTGGCATGCACTATAATCATTACCCACTTAATTCAACATTATGAAGATCTCTCACAAAACTTAAAAGGGTGAATAGACCATCAATAAATTAATTTCCATTACTAGTTAAGTAGAAGAGGACATAAAGAAAGGCAAGGTTCAGAATGTCAACTATGTTTTTCATGGTTCAACTTTAGAATAAAGAATGAGAGCACATTAAAAGGACAACAAAGGGAAGTCCACTTATGAAAAGAAGAACGATGAAATGAATGAATAATGCCATAAGCCTAAGAAAGATTAGTTTAAGGGAAATTATAGGTTCTGTAAGAAATATAGGCACAAAAAGGTAGACTACTTAAAATATAGGAAGTGGGTTGAGAAACAAAGAAAGGTGCCCTTCTAGCTCTACTATATTTTGAATTAAACACTATTAATGTGCCATCAAACACTTGGTGATTAGATACTATGCTACTATTCATGTGATGAATTCTTTACAAGATCTAAGAAATTTGAGAAGGCCAAGTGATGCAAAGTTGATTACCTGACTTAGGAATGACAAAAAAGTACAAATGGAGCACATAGGAGTTGTTTCATTGTGTTTATTTACTAGTCATGTATTATAACTTAAAAATACTATTTATGTACCTTTCATGAGGAGGAACCTAATTTTAGTAATTATTTTGGATCATGATGGTTATTTATGTAATTTTAGTAATAGAAAATTTGAATTGCCTTATAATTCATATGTGTTGACTCAATTAATACCATGATTGAAAAAAAATGAAGCAAGATTGATGAGAGATCCTTGATGTTGTGGTACAGGCATTTACAACACATTTTTAAAGAGAAGATGTAGAGACTCATAAAAAAAAAGTCCTAAATAATTTAGATTTCTCAGTCTTTGACAAGTGTAGATTGTATCAAGGGAAAACTCCTTACTAAAGCTAGAAAGAGAAAGAGAAGCACAACAGGAGCTGATCCATACTTACATTAGTGGACCAATTATGCCTATAGCTATGGGTGGTTATATATACTTTATCACCTTCAAGTTATTCAAGGTTACAACAAAGCTCAAATTGGGAAAGAAAATCAAATGTGTCAACTCTAACAAAGGTGGTAAGTATTATGGTAAGTAAGATGAGACTAAGAAAAACCCTGGTCCTTTCACTAGTACCTATAGGAGTTTGGGATTGAGGATAGTTACACCATGCTTGAGACACCAAAATAGAACAATATTGTGGAAAGAAGAAACTAGGCACTCATGGACATAATGAGATACATGTTAGCTCATTCATTATTATCAAAGTTCTTGTGGGGTGATGCCTTGAAGACTGTTGTGTATATTTTAAATTAAGTGTCGAGCAAGTCAATAACTAAAACCCCTAATGAATTGATTTATGGGAGGAAGCCTGGTTTGAGGCATTTCCATGTTTGGGGTTGTAAAGCTAAGGTGAAACCATATATTCCTTTTACAAAGAAACTTGATTTAAAGACCATTTTTGGATACTTTATTGGCTATTACAATAACTCAAGAGATAGTAAGTTCTACTATCTAACTCATTTCACTAGAGTTGTTGAATCAAATATAGCTATTTATTTTGAGAATGATATAGATAATGGGAGTTAGGTACCCCTGTTACAACTTTTAGATAAGAAAGTGTAGTGAACCCACTAACACCATAACTTGCTAAGCCATTTTCTATTGTCCCACAAGTTTACCTAGTGTAACCAATCGCAGAAGATGTAGAGCTAAAGGAAATAGTTGAAGAAATTTCCTTAAGGAGATCCCATAGAGTTCAGAAACCAAGAATTTCTAATAATTATTTAGTTTACCTACAGGAGCATGAGTTTGATGTTAATGAAGATATTGATCTTACTGCATTTTCATGGGTTGTATTTGGTCCCAATTCTTTAGAATGGGCTAGTGCAATGAGGGATGAATTAGCTTTAATGCATAAAAAATCAAGTATAGGATCTAGTTGAATTACCTATTGGTTGTAAGCTAGTTAAAGACAAATGGATTTCCAAGACCAAGCAGGATGCTTAAGGTGAGATTGAGATGTACAAGGCTAGACTCATAGCAAAAGGTTACATGCAGAAGGAAGACACAAACTATAAAAAAATCTTCTAGCCAATCTTAACTAAGGACTCATTTTGAGTTATTATGGCAATGGTAGCTCATTTTAACTTAGAGCTACATTAAATGGATGTCAAAGTAGCTTTCCTAAATGTTGACTTAATAGAGACTATATACATAAAACAACCAGGTGGTTTCTAAGAAAAGGGTAAAGAACACTTGGTGTGTAAAGTAAAGAGATCCATATACCATTTAAAGTAAGTGTCTAGACAATGGTGTCTGAAGTTTGATAGCATAGTAACTTCTTTTAGGTTCAAGGAAAATAATGCAAACCAGTGCATTTATAGATTAGTGTAGGTAGTTTTGTAATCTTGGTACTATATGTTGACAACATTCTTCTCGCGAGCAATGATGTGAACCTATTGACTGAGATAAAACAAATGTTGTTGAAGCATTTTGGGATGAACGATCTCAGGAATGCCTCTTTTGTATTAGGCATAGAGATTCATCGTGACATATCCTGAGATATACTTGGCTTGTCTAGTCAATTATAAATTGAGAAAGTACTAAAGAGGTTCAACATGTTAACTTGCTCTCAAATTTCTGCACTTATTCAAAATGGTGAGATTTTTTTGAAAGGTTTAGTGTCTTTAAAGTGATGATGAAAGAGAAAAGATGAAAAATGTCGCACATGGATCCATCTTAGGTAGCCTAATGTATGCTTAGGTATGTACACATCCTGATATAGCTTATGTTATTGGTGTATTGGGAAGATTCCCAAATGATCCTAGCTAGATTCATTGAATTACTGCTAAAATAGTAATGAGGTACTTACAAGGTACAAAAGATTACATGTTGATCTATAAGAGATTGAGAGATCTTATAGTTACAACTACCTTAACTTTGATTTTGCTGGTTATTTAGATGATTACGAATTGACATTTGGATACATTTCTATGATGACAAGGGGAGCTATGTTATGAAAAAGTGTAAAGCAGTCGCTTTCAACAACCTCCACTATGGAAGTAAAGTATGTTATGTGTTATGAAGCTACTCACAAAGTTATATGGTTAAGGAATTTTATTATTGATTTTAACATTGTTGAGAGTATTTCAAGGCCTTTAATCATTTATTGTGACAATAAATACTACTGTTAACTTCTTTTTGAATAAAAAAAGTTATGCCCATATGAAACATTTTGATGTTAAGTACTAGTTTGTTTGAGACAAGGTACATGAGCATGTTACTTGTATTGAGCATGTTTCCACAGATCGTATGCTTGTGGATCCACTAAACAAAATCTTAGTAGTTGGAATGTATCATGATCATGTAATTGATATGGGTTGGCTAATTCTTTTGATATTTTGGGTTAGTGCTAGTATTATATTTGATATGATTACATTAAGTATGTTATTTGTATTGAGATATGTATCAATGAAATATTCATAATATTGTTATATATTGTTGTTTGTGCATATTTTCTAGTTATGGCATGTTATTAGAGATATTTAGACCTTGTCTCACTATTGTGTTAAGAATATTGATTCTCATTTGACATTATGGGCTAATGCTAGGACCATTGTGTGGAGATTTACATATAGTCACATTTACCATTATATAAATCTTGTTATGCATATATTAGATTAAATTTTGGTTAGTAAGATGTAGGTGTGCAATGTGTATGACTTAATATCCTATCGAATATCATGTTTTGCACTATTAGATGCTTATGACTTAATATCCTGTCATGTGCTTTTGGTTGGCTCTGTTCAAGCTTTCAGCCCATTATTTCTGGTGAGCATTTTCAGGTGTAATGAGTTCAGGCTATCTTTGTACACCCTGAGCTTGCACTTGTGCCAGTTCTTATAATGCCTCAGCCATTCTTCTCATTGAATCTTTTAGGGCCTCTTAGCATTGGTGCCATATTTGCATTTCACCGATCCTAAAGGCAGTAGCAGCAGGTTGGAGGGGAGCCAGGGAGAGCAAACCGTCGACAACTCTATGTCATGCCCTAACCCCAAGCTCGTGACCGGTGTAGAAGGTCACCCATAGGATACCTTCTACAAGCCTAACAATGCACATAACTCATGTAAGACACATGACCATGTAACGCACATGCAAGACACATGACCACATTTTAATAAAATTCAAACACTTTACTTCCTGCTGAAAATCAGGCAGAGTTTCCCCTATTTTTCGGATATCCAGGCATAAGGCCTTCATACATAACAAAGGACAACATGCCCATCACAACCTGTATAATAACATAATACTAAATAGTGGCCCCGACTGTACCAATCATAGCCTATTAGGCATCCAACCATCATACACAACATATGCATATGCAATCCTACCAACTGCCAGTATAACACCTTTATATACTTGTAATCTCCACTGGACGTGACCTACTTGACCAGTGAGTAGATCCTAAATTAGGACGGACTGGAGAGTCTGGATGATTATCTCCTAACTCTGAAAACCACGAAAATAGAAAGAGTGAGTTTCTAAAAAACTCAGTGAGTAAACAATCCCCTCGAAAACTCATTTACAAAACGTGTTCAAAACTATTTTACATCATGAAAATATGCTTACCCGAATCATCATCATCTAAAATTGCAAAATAATTTTCAAAAATATTAGTTTTGCCAAAAAGTTAAATAATTGAAAATGTAATTATTAGATAACGTAGTACTCAGTATCATAACGTAGCGATAAATCAAATCAACAATAAATTTCAAAATTTACAAATACTTCATATAATAAACATCTGTTGCAATTTCAAGGACAACTCCAAGAGGGAACCATCACATCATCATCTCACATAAGCATGACTTATCTAGCGCATCTGCCAGGTCCTTATACTATATGACTCATCCAGCATATCTGTCGGATCCTCATGCTATAATCATAATCCCTGTCCCACCTTATCTCTCCATCACACACACTCACATGAGTGCAGTCGTAGGTTCCCAATGAGTTTTTCCCATGATTCCAGGGTTTTCAAATTATTCAATAAAATTCATTATATAACAAAATTTTTAAACAATAGAATCTTCATATCATAGCAATCAAAAGTCATTTTTGGGTAAGCAACATCATCAAAATATTTAGAAAGCCACAAAAGCATTTTCAATCTCAATTTAACAAGCGGGAAACATTTTTATTTGTTCTCATGATGCAATCAAAATAAAAACACATTTTTATCACAATAAATCATTTCAGAAAAATATTCAATATACAAACAAAATTACAAAATTACAAAATCACATATACATATAATAAAATTCCAATTCCTCAAAAATCATAATATTCAGTACATAAATGTCATTTAGAAAATATGAAAGAGGATTATTGTGTGAGGGAGATAGTTTACTCACCTCTAATGTCGCAATTAAACATTGGACTAAATCAGCTAGAATCTCAGAGTTTGGCATTTTACAAACTCAACAAATTATCAGGAACACATCTGAAGCAGAATAATAGCGAAATCCAAATTTTTTCATCAATTTGATAGATAAGGGTTTCTATGCAATTTTCTTGACACATCACTATAGGATTACTACAGAATAAATCTGATGACCTTGGATTACTCACCATGTCAAGAAGGACCTACTGGTGGCTTGCCACCAGTCAGAGTGCCCCCGGTGGTCAGAAACCATGGCTGGCTGAACTAGCTGCAACAAGGACAACGAGATGAAGCTGAGCTGCTAGAGACTTATCTGACCAAGGGGAAACACTAGGGAAAGGAAGAGGCTACCAAAGGTGGCCAGAGCAATTGATCTTCATTAGGTTGGAGGAAGAAAGCCAGCCGGAGGACGTAGCTATACTAAAAGGGCTTCAACTTTTGCACTGCGGGGTGACGGAGGAAACAAAAGAAGCTAGAGAAGGAAGGTGATCAGTTGGAGGGAAGGGCTGGAGAAGGAATGCTAAAGAAAGGAGAGAGAGAGAGAGTCGGAGGGGGAGAGAGAGAGAGAAAGAGCCAGAAGTTTCCAGAAAAAGAAAGAAGGAACCCGAAGAAAAAGAAGGTCAGGGGAACCAATTACCGGTTAGGCCTGTTCTCCAAAATGGGAAAATTTACAATTTGGCCCTAAGCTTGCCACCGCCTTACACAAAAGCCCACTCAAAATGAAAATTTCTAATTTAGTCCCTACAAAGTTTTCACTTTAGTCCTTTCTCTCCCCCTTTTTTTTCCAGGTATTACACTCTGACAATGGAAGAACTTGTTTCATGACCCTTAAGCTGGTTGTCGACAACATCTAACTTCTTGAAGGATTTTCCTCTAGACATCATGATTGAATGGAGAATGAGTTAGAGTGGAGAAGATCAACTAGAATATAGATGAGTCCCCATAGATGGTGCTAAAATGTTGATGGTAGATTTCAGTTCTGCCTAATCTTGCTTAACCAGTGTTATTCTTTTGGACTCAAACTACAATCTGGTTTTGAGAGTATCAAACAAAAGTAGAAAACAAAGGAGAAAGAGGAGAAATCAGATGAGAACAAGAAGATTTTTAATTTGGTTCTACCAAAATCAGGCAGCACCGGTCCTTACATCCACGATATTGTTTTAATGCTTCTGGTAAGAATTCTACAAAGTTTCAGTATACATTTTTTAGCTTAGCTCACAAGGATCCTTGATAACAAAATATTTGACACATTTAATTACCCTTTCACTTAGCATTTTAAGGTCCAAAAATGACTTATCTCAACTGTGTTAGTGTGTATATATGATTTTGTGTCAATTGGATTCATTTTACAAAATTCTGCATAATTGGCCATTTTGAGCAGTTTATGTAATCTGGCCATATCTTGAGCTACACTTGTCCAATTGATGTGATTCTTGCTTGAAAGAAAGCTAAGAGATAGATCTAAAACTTTCATGAAGACTACAAAAGCTGAATCACACAATTGGTTATCCAAAATTGGAGCTCAATTTAGAATCAAAATACTGTCTCAGCCCTATCCTTGGCAGCCCGATCTTCATGCATTCAACAGACAATAACTTGAGATATAGAGGTTCAAATGAAGTGAAACAAGGCCCAAATGGAAGCTGAGACATAAAGCCACAATTCCTATGAAGACTTCCAGAGCTAAAAACATCAATATGGGCATGTAAAATGAGTTGCAAGTTAGGGGCAGAAATGCTGCGAAAATGGGCTCTGTAGAACTGGACTTTCAAGGCCCCAATTGACATGGATCTTGAGCCCATTTCACCATCCTTTGATCTAGCAAACACACAGCCAACTGGAGACTTAAAAGTTAGAAAAAAAAGCAGGGAAAGCAATCTATATTGGGCCCCCAACACACAATGGTAGAGGCAGCCAACTAGACTAGCCATCATGCCTACTCACCTATGCAGTTGCCTTCTCCTCCTTTTACCCAGGCAAAGTCATTTTGTTAGAGAGTTTTTGCTTTAGTTTTGTAAGTAGTTTTAGGGTAATTTTAGCTTAGTTTTTCTGGTGTAGAGAGTAAGCTTTTGCTCTCCTTTTCTTTGCATTTTCATGCCTCCATGGAAGGCTAGTTGTAATCAGTCCAAGGGGCTACAAACTTGAAGATTAATGTTAAGCTTTTGTTCTTTCATTCTGGATTTCATTTGTTGGCCATTTCTTTCCTTTTTTCCTCTCTATTTTACAGTGAATATTTGAGTTTAATGGCTTCATTTGATTTAGATATTATATAATTGTTGCTTAATGATCAATATTAGGAAGAGGATAGGAAAACTAGGCAATGCATTAAGCTTTTGATGTGCTGTCTATTTGGCTGAATCTTGACTACTTAGGATAGATTCATTAATCATTCCAAGGCTTC
>JANHAO010010802.1:0-17394 GCA_026873985.1 Saraca asoca | reverse complement strand
CACACAGTCATTGTAAATTCATGAAAAACACTAAACATTCCAAATATTTGACAAAATATTTTCCTTTTTCTCTTTCCAACTCATTTTATCTTCCCGTTCGTATTCAAAAAATTCTACAAGAGAGGCCAACCCCGAACTTAGAACCAAGGTCAAGAGGACAGACATCTCGCTGAACAAACAAAGAATTATTATCAATTATTCTTTTATAAATTTCAGATTCACTGACTAAGCCATCGTGTATTAACTTTGGTAACATATTGAAACAAATAATGTAGATAAATAAAATACAATAATTCAAATATTTTTTTCACTATTATAAACGTTTAATTTATAATTTATATAAAATAATTATAAAATTTAATTATAAAATTTAATTTTATTATAATCACATATTTCATGTAATCATCGTTAAACTCGTGCATAGCACGGGCACATTACTAGATAATTTTGATTTAAATGTTAGCTCTCCCTGCAGTATATCTGGGTGGGTTGCTTGTTAGCTATAATAAATCTTTGTGCTTACATTCTTTGGTTCTATTAAATGTGCCCATATTATGTGTCTGACATCTTATTCCCTTAGATTGACTTTTTGCTAATGGTTTGTAAACAGTAACCAGTATTAATCGTGGCCGTTAGTCTTGCTCAGTTAAGTAATTCTTTTAAGATGATATCCTATAAGAAGAAAATAGTTAAGGTCATATTTGACAATTAGTTGATTGCATTAACAATTAACTAATAGTTAATTGTATTAGTTGATTTGATCACCTGATAATATTAATTATTTATATAAAAATAATTGATAAAATTAATTATTTATTATTAATTATTTATATATAAAATGATAAATAAGAATATATATCTTATAATATATTTTAGTATTATTTTATTTTAATAATATTTTAGATTCTCAAATATTATTTATCATATTTTTAAAAAATAATCATTGTAATTTCATCATCGCTGGTACAGATGGGCTGTTTGACAACTTGTATAATAATGAAATTACAGCAGTGGTAATTCATGCAATGAGAACTGGCTTGAGCCCTCAGGTGACAGCCCAGAAGATAGCTGCACTGGCACGCCAAAGGGCACAGGATAAAGACCGGCAGACGCCCTTCTCAACTGCTGCTCAAGATGCTGGATTCCGTTATTATGGTGGCAAACTTGATGATACCACAGTTGTTGTCTCATATATCTTGGGTGCTGAAGACGCCAAAGATACATAGTTCTTCCCTCTGTCCTTTGCATATACCCATTTTGTCAAAATAACAAACAGTTTGTGGTTATAGGTTAAAAAATTTTTGATGCTTAGTGGCATTCTGTTCAGAGAGCTCCTCCAAACCAAAACTCTCCTCCTTAACTATTTTTTCCCTCAACTGAAGAGATAGCATATTTGCCAAAAGGGTGAAAACTAAGAAAAATAAAAGGAGGAATCTTGTACTAACTGGATTATTCTTGTTTGCTATTATCATGAATTGATAATCGTATAATCCGTATTGCATATTTAATTCCCTGACGTCTTTATTGCTTTTTCCTAGCTGAATACAACAGCAACGTTAGTGCAACCAAGATTAAGAAAGCAACGAAAGGCCGTGACCCTGTGACCTCAAGTTACTGAGAACTTAAACCATGCATGACAAGGGAATTAATGAGAGTCACAAAAATTCCGAGCAATCGTCGCCAAGAGAATTTATATAAATATATTCGCGTCAGTGTGTGTCATAAAAGTGGTGGGAGGGTACATTCACTTCTGTTGTCTTCTTTTGAATTTTCCATTTCTTATCCACACAGGGTTGCAGAGATCCTCACGTCTAATACTGTGTGGCCACTGAACTTGATTTCCCTACCCCACAAAACATTGTGTTCCTTATATTAAGTAATTATGAAACTAGAAACCTCGTTGAGTGAATGAAATGGAGAGATTTTCTCAAAGAGAGAGCATTCTTTTAGGCTATAATTCTCATGAGACGTCGTACACAAGTCCGAGCACGCCAAAAAGAAACTCAGGTGTTGATTTTCACGATGTGTTTGGTGGTCCGCCTAAACGGTCATCAATTCAAGAGATGAGATACAGTATGAGCGAATTGCAGGAATTGAACGAGAAGGAAACTGCATCGTCTCCATGGCCGCCTGTGTTTGGAGAAGAAAATGCGACTAGAAGGCGATACCCAACCAATGACTTCTACGACGACATTTTTGGAGGTGAAGAGTCTCTGAGTTCGACGCCGAGAAAGAATGAAAGGGACATCTTCTCTGTTGCGGCAAGCACACGAGTACTCAGCCCGGCTCTTCCCCTCCCCCCCGAAGCCGACCCCTTTTCCCCTTCGTCTTTTCCTGCACAATTCAGGTCAGGTTCAGCTTCCATATGCACAACTTTTCCATTTATTTTTGGTTAAAAATTGAACTCCAAACGGTTTGTGACTTGAATTAATTAAGGGATGTTCTTCAAACACAACCCATCCAACAAAAGTTGGCGTAGAGATCTTATTTCAGTAGTATCCACTTGCGTATCAAAAATTAATTCCTATTTTACTAATTTTCAAGTAAAGAAAATTAAAAACTGAAGATTCTATACTAGGTTGGAATTCAAATTAACATTTTTAATTTAAAAGTTTTTCTAACTTCTCTTCCATTAAAATTTCTCAAAAATTGATGTTAAATGCAGTTCATCTTGTACTCGGAAGAGAAAACTAACCTTTGAACCTTTTTTCTTCTAAAGAAAAATTGAATCGAGTTGGATATTGGAGATTGTTGACAGGAAAAGAGATTCGTAGTCATAGATAGATAGTAGATTTTGGCAGTGGATGGACACATCCTCAAACTGGTTATGAACTTCTCGTTCAAGGGAACCGCGAGTCGATTTTGGGCCTTTTACTTAGTGGGTCAACTAACTGGGCCTAGCTCGGAAAGTTCCCCCCGGGGAATTTCATAGATATTTTCCAGTGGCTGAAACGTGTGTGGAGCCCTCCTTGGCTCTCGCCAAGTAACACTGTGATTCACATGATGATCGTCTGGGCCTCTGGCTCCGACTCAACAGAACGGGGCTTATGGTCCCCGCCTTTTTTATTTTTTATTTTATAATTATTACATCATCTTCGTCTTCATCCTCATTTCAATTTCAATTTCAACTGATATAGTTTTCTAACGGTTTCATTGAACTGAGCAGCCTGCCAGCCAAATTGACAAATGGGATGGACCTTCCAACATTTGGTTCAACAACAACCAGGAGCCTGCGTTACAATAATAAGAACATGAAGGATGCTACTTCTTCTAATGGCTTCTTAAGCTCTTCTTCCGAGTCTCCAACCCCACATTTGTCCAGATTTTCAAGCCATGTCACCCAACCTAAAGAGGTCTTTAATAATGATTTAGGACCACCTTACCGCCAAAGTCTTCTGTCACAAGACTTGTCAGAGTCTCATAATGCAAAAGGTAAAAAGAAAGGAAGCAATCTCATGCGTCAAAATTCCTCAGGTAGTGAAGTTTTGCCTAGTGGTAGTTGCCAGTTTCATTTCTCTATATACAAATGGGCAAGTAATGGTGTGCAGTCGGTGATGCCTCTTGGGACAGGCAGAAACTCAAGATCAAGGCACAAGCATAATATACCGAGATGCTCAAGCGCCAAGGACTGGATTATCAGTGACCGTGAGATTACTACTCAAAATGATGGTGCTTTACCTTATACTGACTTGGGTTCCTTTTTGATGGAGAAGAAAGATGGTTCAACTTCTTTTACAACTCAAAATGGGGCAGAGTTGTTACAACGAAATATACAAGAAACAACTTCTGCCAAACCTCAATCAGAAGCCTCCAGCAGCATTCAAAATACCATCAACGATTTTGCTGCTATTAATGCTATCACGAATGATACAAGTGTTACTAAATCTAGTACTCATTCTGTACAAGAGACGGGCTTCTCTGGAAAAACTAAACAAGACTCAGTTCATGCAAAGCCTGCGTCCAAACCATTACGTTCTCTGTTCACTGAGAATGACCAACAAGGTAAGACTTGTCTTATGTCAGTATAAATGCGGTGTCTGTATACATAATATCCATAATTCACTGTCCTCAATTTCTTGTGTCAGAGTCAGATGGTGATGAGATAATTAAGAGGGAGAGAGGAAAGGAAAGCAAGGCGAAAAGCACCAAGAAGTCATCTGCTATAATTGATGTCCGTGCAAATCAAAACAAACCATTGAAGACTGTAGAGAATAAAGGTATTTCTCAAGGTTCAAATAAAAGCTTGGACGAGAAAGGCCGAGTTCAAGGAAAAGTCAAAGAATTTGTTCGAATTTTCAACCAAGAGGCGTCAATGAAACCCAAATTAGATGCCAAATCTCCAATTCTGGGTTCTGAATACAAGCAGAGAGGCGCTTTAAGGACAAAGAGTAAAGTAAGTGTTGGCACAACCAGAAAAGATGATTGAATCAGATAATCCATTTGAAAACACTTTGAACAAATAATCTAAGTTCTCTCAGTAAGAAGATTGATTACCCTTACTTAATTCACTAAAAAAATTCAGGGATCTCTTCTAATTTTCCCAGGTGGAAGATTATCCTGAACAACCTGAGAAAGAGAACTGTGCTATAAGATCCACCAATATATCTGGTAACAATTTGTCTCAGCAAGATGACATCTCAGCATCAGGTAAATGTTAAAATGTTAGTTCTCTAATCCCCACATTCCGTCACTTGAGAAATCTGACTAACCAATTACTGATAAAGGATATGAAGAAACAACATGAACACATCAGAGCTACAAATTTTATGCGTCAACCTGCTTTTAATTATAAGACAAATAGCAATCATTATGCAGCAGAATCTATTTTTAACGATCTCATGTTAATGCAATTCTTCCACAATCTGTAAATTTGTACCTTGCTGTTTGTCCATATCTGGTATGTAAATAGAAACATATATCACTTCTTCCCATAATGCTTTCTTGATTTCCGTTGGTTTTGTATTTCTGTTAGTTATACGCATTTGGCTATGATTTGGAGTGAATACTTGATGACTAAATACTGTGATGCAACATGTTTTTGTTAGCAGCGGTTCCTGATAGTTCAGTCTCTGCAGCTGGAAATAAGGATGGATCCTACCATGTGAATTTCCTTGTATGTCATTACTTCGATTAATTTTGATTTCACATATATCTATGTAATTTTTCCTTTTGGTTAAAATAAAATTCTAAAGAGCTCTTGGACACTTTTGTTGATGAAACCCCACAACTGGGATGTTGCACAGGTAAAGGAATTAGACCAAGATGAATTTGAAGCCTTGGAAGTGCAAAATAATCAAGAAGTCCAAGTAATGTTTAAAGTAGATATGCTATATATAGTTCATTGTTATACAAGAGGAAATATTATATGCATAGATCGTTTTGTATATTATGTAGGTCATTGATGCCAAGATACAACAGTGGTCTAAGGGGAAGGAAGGAAACATACGCTCGCTTCTATCAACGTTACAATATGTGAGCAACAACAGAGATTTTCTTCCCTCCTTGCTATTCTTACCCCACTTATGTAAATGAAAATTCCAGCTGTTCTTCTTGGTTGTCACCAAAGATTATGCACTTTGATGACTTAATATCATATCTAAAGGAGGTGTTGCAAGTTCCATGCTAAGTACTTCCTCGTACTAAAATCGGTTTTCACCATCATATAATGCAGATACTTTGGCCGGAGAGCGGCTGGAAGCCTGTGCCTCTTGTTGATATAATTGAAGGGAATGCAGTAAAAAGAGCATATCAAAGAGCTTTGCTCTGTCTGCATCCAGATAAGCTGCAGCAGAAGGGTGCTGCTTCACATCAAAAATACACTGCAGAAAAAACTTTTGATATTTTACAGGTAACATATAGTATCAGCTACTTCTTTGTATAATAGGACCATTCTGTCTCTTTCATGGGAGCAATAAATCCTAAGATGGGGAATGTATATGACAAATTATCTTTTATGGCAGCAATGCCTAGCATTTGTAAGAGAATTGGTCATATACATTCTCCATCTTAGGATTTATTCACTGGAAGACTTAAACAGTGAGCTCATTCTGGTTTTGGCAATCCTAAGCTGGTCATTTTGGCTTGATAATTTCCATTAGGGATAAGGTTCACATGCAACATAGTAGACAAGCTACTTGCACGATTTGAAAACAGTAACTCTTGAACTTGACAATGGATTAGTAGTTTATTTTGCACTGTGATTTAACTTCAAGCCATGTGGTTTGGTCAATGTTGTTACTTGTTCCAGGAGGCTATTGCTACAAAGGAAACGAGTGACTAGATCCCTTATTACTGTGAAAAGTGTCTTTTCTTTCAAAATTTCTCATAAAAATGAAATAAATTTTTCTGTACAGGAGGCATGGGCTCATTTCAACATGCTTGGTGCACTCTAACATCTATCAACGAGGAGTGGATCCTGTTTTTGTTGGAGGTGCAATAAAATATAATGATAGATCTATTCCATGCAAAATGCATGTCTGCGTGCCCAGTTACATTCTCCATGGGAAAATTTTGGAGGAATCTGGTTTATCAAAAGTGATTATAAACTTTCACTGAGAATATTACAACTCGGGTGTAATCATAATTCAGTAGATTATGAGTTAATAAAAATCACACTTGAGTTATCACTCTTCCATAATCCACTTGCCTCCACCATGCAAGACAAATATAGACCCATTATTTTTTGCAGTGAAGTCACCAAATACAGCTCGTCTTTTAAGGAATAAGATGACACGCTTGTTGTGCAAAGGAATAATGGAAAGTGAAGCCCTCTGTATGCTGTAACATTATCATTCCAAGATTAACTTTACATTGAAATTAACCTTGATTTAGATCACAGAATGTGTGTTAGATAACATACATTACCCACCTATGAGGCTGGCAGGAGCCTCGGTGTCGACCTGTCGTTTCTTTTGCCTTGTTTGGGAATTTATTGTCGTTAGTTGCAGTAGCACCAGGCCCTATCCTCGTTGTTTAATCGTTTCAGCTTTGAAGTTGAACATTGTCACATGTCCCATATCATCCAGGTTCCCCCCCTCTATGCCCCGTCTTCCTAAGACTCTGGCTTCTAATTTCTGACTTTTGTCTCTCTCTATTGCTCATTTCATTTCCTTCTCTTTTTTTCTTGAGGCATAGCAATAGTGTGATTCCCTTCTATGAATTGAAGAAAACAGGCTGTCCACTTGCATTATTGTATGAATTTGGTTCTTGAATGATTCTACAGGCAATTGGCAATAATATATAATATTTGTATGATTGTTTGGTTGGTTGATTGCTACTAATGCTGCAATTTTTCAAAGGAGATGGAGACCATCCGCTGACCCAAAGCCATTCTTTCTAAGAATTCGTCAACCAAGAGTTTTCATTTTTATTCAACATGTATTGATCAATAAATCGGCATATGTAATTAAGTAAATAATTTAAGTAATATCAGTTTTAATTTTAAAACAATTAAGCCAGCGTTCAACTGGTTATGTTACCAATAAAATTTAATCAGAGAGTAAACAAGAGGGTACCACATCTTTTATTATTTATTCTCGTTACAAGTAAGCATTATATTGTATTTGCCTGGGACACACAAATCATGCATTAAATATGCAACATGGGAGACCACGGACGAGGTAACTCAAGGTCAACATTTGTAAACAGGATCATATCTGTATATCAGTTCCAATTTTATGCCGGAAAGTACATTCTGGTTTTTCTATTTTGCTTTGGCTTAATTATACTTACTTACATAACAGATAAGTAAATATTTAATCAGAGGGTGGAAAAAACGAACAACTTTCCTTTTCGCAGGCTGTTTGGGTTTGTCAACATTGGATTTAGTAAAGAGGGTTTGTTCTAACCTCACACGGTACGAGCATCAGTGATACACACTGCTGTCCATATCTGAAACGCCGTCAGTCTCACTGCTGTCATTTTCCTCCAACATTGTCTCGTCCCTCTGTGTTTTGGCAATCTACTGTAATGTAAGCATAAAATAAGGACACTGTCTGTGTGTGAGTGTATTCATTTTCCTTTGCATTAACTTGTAATTTTTTTAGGAAACCAATGGTGGTTTTACTGCTCTCAATCACGCGGGCTAAAGAAGAAAGTGCAATTCCTGGCCTCTGATGGCAACATTCTTTCAATCTGTAAGTTCCTTCATTTTCATTGTTCTGCACCTTCTGTTTTCTTTCCCTCTCAACTCAAGCATGTTCGTTTGTAATTAGCTGCTGAAATCTTACTCTCTTGTTTCTTAATGACAATCTGCCTTGGTTGCTCTAATATTTCGGCCAGAAAGAATAATATTTAAGATAATCGTGATGTCCTTAGCTTTTTAACACTTTTCCTTTCTTCTCTCAGCAACCAAACAGAAAAAGAACAGGTTTCTCGTTGTCTCAAGGTTTTTATGTGAGCGTTTAATGATAACTATTTATGTACTCATCCGTCCAATCCTTTTTCCTCATACACGCAGACAATGCGGTAACATATACAACTGTGTATGTGTTCACATGTTTCCGTTGATAGTTGATGCTCGTACAAAGGTAGATCTGAAGCCTTCTGTCTACGAGTTTCAACCTTGTTTCACATTTTTATTTACAACCTACATTCTGATTCTTGTTTATCTGCTACTTAATTTGGTTACTCTCACAATTATTTTAAAATTCCAGTTCCAAACCCCATATTTGCGGTATCCTCGTTGTAGTTGTTTTCAACAAAAGGGTAAAATGATCAAAATTTGATATAGTTTGCAGCTCGGTTCTAGCTTTTTTTTTTCTCCTTTTTTGTTTAATTCGTCTTTACTGCCTTGACTGTATAACACCGTGCTCAGCCATGAAAAACTGGTATAATTCCCAGCAATCCTCTTTTCTGTATTATACTGGTGGCCAGTATGCTATTTAGGCTATGTGTACTCAAACATCGCAATCTGTTTACTTTCTGTACGGATTTTTACTGGGTTTTCTTTCCACAAAAATCCACTCCAAAATCGTTTGAATTGAAGGACCTGCGGGATTTTATTTCGACTTGCAGCTTTTGCTCTGTAAAGAAGTTGTACGGGAAAAAGAAGAGAAAAATCTTTACTGATTACTGATACTTGATAGGAAAAGCTCACTTGGATGGTACGTTGTTTAACAGTGCACAAGTCAGTGAACTCTTATCATTTTCTCTGGCCTTTTTCTGAAAATAGTGCATAAAATAAAGGCATCTGTATTTTTTGTGTATGAACACAAAAAGCTGATCCCTTTGCTCATATGATTGTTGGAAACAGGTATCACACTGGTTTTCCAACTAGTGAAAGATGAAATTGAGGTCTAAAAAAGGCTGTAAATCCATTTTACCTTGTCGTCTGAAAGGCAAATCAGCCACCCGATTTTTTCTGTTTCCCAAAGTCAATACAGCGGGCTATGGTACTGGCAGAACACCAGTTTATCTGAACGTTTATGACTTGACACCCATGAATGGCTATGTGTATTGGGCTGGCCTTGGCATCTATCACTCTGGTGTGGAAGGTAAATAAAATCCTTTTGTTTAAATATGAATGGTTTTGGCAAGCATAACCAGTCTAGTAGGTCCTATATTGTGTGAAATTATTTCATGGTTAGAGAAGGCTACCTTTCTTGAGTGCCTGATGATTGATGCTTCAAAAGAAATGTGAAATTGGCCCAATGCTATTTATCAGTGACAATACGGTTCAAAATTTTCAAGTCAGGTATTTAGTAATTTTCCTAATAACATATTTTCAAGGGTTCATTTTACATTTTTCAAGTTACTTCTGAAACTGCTGACGTGTCTTTGCCGCAGCTCCTATTGATTGCATATATAATATGGTATTTATAAGGTTTAGGTCTATGTTTCCCTCAAACATTTTCATTAGAGTATACATGATCATATCAGCTTTCAAGCCCCTATTAGCTTCTGTGTCAACAAGTAGATAGTATCTTGCAACTGATAATAACTTGAGGTCACTGTGCGAGGTACCGGAGATTGAGCTGGGTACTGAATATTGTCTTCTCGTATCATTTATTGACCTTTTTCTATGAATATGCTGAACTTTTTGGACAACAAATCTGAGCTCATGTATAGACCAAAGGGAAATTACTATCTTTTTCTCCATAGATACACTGGATACGAGACATTGATTACAAACTCAATTTGTATTCTACGTGGTTTCCTTAAGTTGCTGCTTGGTATCTGTTGACTTCTCACTCTTTGAAGATAGCTATTGAATTTTGAAAGGAGATTTCTATTTTCTAATGGACCCTAATGCATTGTACAGTTCATGGTGTAGAATATGCATTTGGAGCTCATGACTACCCATCAAGCGGAGTTTTTGAGGTTGAACCTCGGCAATGCCCGGGCTTCAAGTTCAGGAAGTCAATATTCATTGGAACCACATGTTTGGATGCTGTCCAGGTTAGGGAGTTCATCGAACGCCAGTCAGCAAGCTACAATGGTGACACATATCACTTAATCGTTAAGAACTGCAACCACTTCTGCAAGGATATCTGCCATAAGCTGACTGGGAAATCAATTCCAACATGGGTAAACCGACTGGCCAAGCTAGGTATTTCCTCCACGTACTGTCCATTGTGACGCTAGTTAACTTTTTTGAGTTTCTGTTCAAACTGGGAAGGTTTCCTCTGTAATTTGCTTAAGGACACTGAATGAAAAACACTTTGTCTTTACTGAGAATTCACATAACTTCCATGAGAAGTCCATGTTCTGGTTGCTTCCATCTTTTCCCCAAATCTACCACATTAATGTTGATAGTCAGAGTAAACTAAAAGCAGGAGAGTACGAGATGAGATTCCATTTCCCTAACTGTATTTGCATGATTGTAGCAACTGAGAGCTAAAAGAGCTGGCCAAAAGATAATAAAATCACTGTTGATTAATTAAGTACCTCATCTGCTTATAATTTCCCGTTACCTTTGGGATTATTATGAACTCTCCGTCAATGAATACTGAATTTAACTTTGTTAATCTTGTGGTAGGTTCAATTTGCAACTGCATTCTGCCTGAAGCACTTAGAATCTCCGTTGTGAAGCATGATCCTAATTACCAACCACATGATAGTGAAGAGAGAAGGCTTCGAAGTGCCTTTAATTGCCTTTCCTCAATCTCAACGCGGCAAAAGCATTTATCAACGTCTTCACTGTTTCTGCAATCACCCATAAGAGGTTGCTTATCATCATGGGAATTGAGGAAGTCCATTAATCGTTCCTTGAAAGAAGGGTAACAATGCCTAAAAAGTAGGATCCATCTCCTGTTAGTTCTCCAAAGCAAATTTTATGTAAGTATTATCACTTGTATGTCATTTTCTTTTGATTTCCCTTTTTTTATTCTTGAACTTCTTTTCCTTATCTAATCATCATTTTATGGCTTAATCTGACGTCAATGGAACTAAGAGTGATCCTTCAGGAGCTGTTGTATTTGCTGCTTGCGATATACGCCTACCATAAATTAGACGTCAAACACTTCTTTGAACCGGAGAGCTTCTATGGCTTCAGCGCTTATCCAAGAGATAAATACATTTAATGATTAGAATCGGCAGTGTTAAGTACTACCTTACCACTGCATATCGAACAGGATCCCCCAAACTCCCCCAACAAGTTGAATAAAATAAAAAGGAAACACAGCATCTCCTTTAATAAAGCCTTTAAGCTCCAGAAGCAGAGGTTTTTCGAGATTTTCTTAATTTCTTTTCTTTCGTGATAATTTATACATGAATATACAGAGGCCACGAATCCAAATTGACATTGCATTAACAAACCCGCAGGAACAAGAAGTTTCAGATAATTACATGGCCTTTTCAATTAGTTCAGTTCATTTATCACAAGCTCATCGCCAACCATGCAATGCTGACTCCTGGTTGGGTGGCCAAACAAGAGTTCTCCAGTGGTTGACACACTTCAATGGCCACACTCTATACAAGAAAGTTATACAAAAACCACTCAGATTTTTTGGTGAATCTATTAATAGCTATAAACAGCCCTCACATAAGTTTGTCCATTCATGAGCAAATACCACTCTGAAACTAAGAAACTCGACTGTAGCAACACGTCTTTGAGAGTGAGGCCATGAGATTATCAATCGTCTTTATGATGTGTTACATTAGGCAGGCTATTACTACCGTTGAGAGCAGCATGATATATTCGCTTCTCTGCTAGCCCAATATCTGAAAGTATCAAATTTCCCTGCAACCAGAACACATGAAAAACAATATCAAGCTACTGTCAATTCAGTCCAGTGGAGAATTTCCTTTTTGCTTCATTGTGTACTAATTCTTAAGGGTGTTATATACCTCACTACCCATCAACGTTCTAACATTGTTAGCATATAGTTTGGGGTCATCCTTCTCTTGCTGTGAAGGGTAGTAGACAGGTAACCGTATCACCTCCATATAATTTACAAACTGACATAGGAGAAAAATTACATGACGCACCTGCAAACATACATGTAAATATTAACCAAAAATAAAAAAAGAAATACATGTAAAAAATTTCACTAGCAACAAAAAGATGTTATATTAGCTCGTTGGTGGAAATATGTGGAAAATATCAGACAATATTATTTGAAGGCTATGACAGTCTCTTCATTCTAGATGGTTAGCACGTCACTTTAAGCAAAAAGCCAGGTCTCCATTAGCCTGAATGAACCCGACTTTTCAAGCAAGTAAAAAATCAAATGACTTTTAAGCTAATAATTTCCTCTCCCCAGATGGAACCAATGAGTGAAAAGAATTTGGTTAAAGTCTATTATACTCAACGATTGGCTCCCTGGCATTTGCAATTTTTAGATACGGCATCACATTCAGAACAGTGTTTCAAAGATACCAGGAACAAACTTGGTAACCTTTTGCATCCAGAGTACAGTTCTAGGTTTAAAAGGGAACATTCTTACCAGAACAGAGAAGTTTAAATGGATTAGATATTTTACTATTTGAATTCAGAAACCACAAAGCTCAACTTATGAACACTTACCCCAGAAATCGAATCCCAGGCAGGACTAAATCTCTTGTAACGGTATCTCAAAATTACAGGAAGTACTGGAGCAGTTGCCAGAAAAGCTCCAGTCTTGAATGGAAGTAGAAAGTCTCCATTTGTGGTTGTACCTTCTGTAGAGAACCAATGCACAAGACAACTCTATAAGGATAAACTAATTACAAGAGCAACAACATGCAAGACAATCTAGACAGTCCAGATTATCCTAGATAAATTAGAAACACATACCAACTTTGACAATTTAAAAATATATATCACATGGTTCACATACTAGCAATGCTGTGAGTTGACAAATGTAAAGAAATAGCAGGTACAGATTAGCTTTTGAACATAGGGAAATTTGGGAGATGAAGTTACTAATAAATGAATTAATCAAATGAACCGTAAGTTGAAGAGAAATGAAAAAAAAAATAAAATAAAATATGGAAGAGTAATGGATGTTTACTTCCCATAAAAAAAAAAAAAGGTTTAAGAGAGTGAATGAAGCAGAAGTCACATAGATAATTGTTACTAAAATGAAAAGGATAACCTGGAAATAACATCATTATTGGAGCAGAGATATCCTGATGAGCTTTTAGAATTCTTTCAGTGACCACACCTGCAGGAAAAAAGTTTGACGTTCAATACTACCAAAGGTTTCACAGACCTATTTAACCCAGAATAAATATTTGAGAAAAATCAATTCTAGCCACATATTGACTAGCTAATACATATGGATATGCATAATGAGAATACCAGCTGGGAGACCTCCAGACATGACAAATAGCAAGATTATATTCAAAGGACAAAAGGGAAATACAGATACCAATGCAGTCAATCAATTACAGTATATGTATCATAAAAAGCCGGTCGAGGAAGACACTTAAACAGCTTAGTAAGCAATATGTGAAAAACATTGTTTTCTTAGAACAATTTATTTATTGATCTAAGAAGTGAGATATAAAGTCATTGAAACACCAACATAAAGAGAAGTACCAGCGTACCACACACAGCAAGGAAGGAAGAAAAAGAGGAATTTTCTTTATTTAAATTGCACAAACTTTTTAGAATATTACAAACTGAAGTCGAATATTTATGCACCTGAAACACCCTTGAAGTCCGATGACTTCGATTCCCGCTGAACGTATACACAACCAAGGCACTTGCTGTCACAAAACATGCCATAATAAATGGAAGCCCTGGGTTTTAAATTATCCTACTGACATATAAAAAGAGAGAGAGAGAGAGATGATAAACGTCAATGCAAGACAAGATATGGCATTCTCATTGCATAAGCTATCAATGTCTATCACAATTCATAACAAAGTCTAGTTTTGCACTAACCACTAAGAAAAGAAAAATGAACAGGGCATAAAAGTTATATAGAGCACAGAGGAAGGAATATAGGAAATAAATTTGCAATGAATGTTTCCTAAAAGAGTTAAACCAGAAGGGACAGATAAAAACTGAAAAGCCAACATACCTGATAAGACCAACTAGAGGAAGTTTAGCCACGGACCTCTTCATGAGTGAAAATGAAATGGAGTTTGAAACATGTGTCAGTAAGAAAATTAGAAGGTCAATAAAGCAAGACCGTGCAAGATAAATCAAAAGCATTAAATGTGAAAAATATGACAAACCTTAGCAACAAAACTTGGGAAGGAGGAAGACATGTGATACAAAATATCCAAGTATGAGACGTGATTAGATATTATTACACCAGGTCTTTCCGTCTCTTTGGAATGACATTTGCAATCCTACTTAAATTGAAAGAGAAGGAGGGCGTAAGCAAAATTCAAACAAATACCAACACATATAGAAGGTAAACATTTATTAACGGGAAGAACCGAAGAAGTGTTTACAGAGAATGATATAGCAGCAAGCCAGTAAGTAATAAGCTTATATCAATAGAAGAAGTAAGCTTATAACAGTTGTGTATGACAAAGAAACATATTGAAATAGAGTTACCTCAGTGGTAGACTTGTCATCAATATCTGAAATCCGGTAGAACTCGCTGATCCAATAAAATCCTAAAATAAACAGCATTAACCTGGAGAGAGCCTTTCCACTTCGAACAATCACAGCCCTCCTCCAGCCACCCATGTGCGCGTAATCTTCCTGTTCCTGGTCCCTATTCGGGATAGAAAATAGCGTACAAATCCTACAAATAAAGTAGTAGACAAGCAAGATGGTCAGGGCGAGAACAACCCTAATCGGCAGCAATGTGACCATTGCCAAGCCAAGCAGGACCTTCTCCTTGGTGGGCAAGTCTCCGCGTCCCATGGTTCCGTAGACATCGCGTCTAACAAAAGCAGCGAATTTCTTCTCAAGGTCTTGGAGACTCTCAGTGGAGATTGAGGTCGTGGACTCTGACTTGAGAAGAGGACGGTCGTCTTTGGTGGAGACCTCATCGCGAAGGAGCTGGGGTTGGGTTTGAGCTTGTTTTTGCGGTTTCGAATTCAGGTTCTTAAGTTCAGATTTCATGGATGCAACCATGATTACAGGTTACCTGAGAAAATCACTCATGAGAAAGAAAACCGAATTGACTGAGTAATCCAGTTTGTCATCGTTGGATTCAGAGAAAAGTGCTTTTTTCCCCTTTCTTTTCTACAAAAAAAAAAAATCTATTCTCCATTTTAAGGGGAAATTATTTTTCCTTCTTCTTGTATGATTATTTAATTAAAGTGTTTTTGAGAGTGGCTTTGAGATTACGACTCAACGAAAAGCAGTTTCAGCTGTCTTGCATGAGAAATCTTGATTCGAGTGACTTTACATTTATTATGTAAATCAACTCAATGGTAAAATCACACTTCATTAAATAAGCAAAAGGCCGTCAGAAACCATAATTAAAAAAAGAAAAAACATTTTTTCCACTCATTTTAATGGAATGTCATTTTCTAATCTGGTCTAGGTAACTAGTGTAGAGTCAATCTAAATAAGAGTTTTCTCTAAACCGAGTGATAAAAAATAAAAAATAAATTACACATATCTCATCCACTGTTTAACTTAATTATAGTTTCACTCTTTTCTTTTAAAAAAATATTAGGAGCAGACAAATATTGCAATCTAATCGGAATTTTAGCTCAAAACTAACTCTAATAAACTAGAGTTTAGATTAAAGAATTAGATCCAAAATTTGAATTTAATAAGAATTTAAATATTATTTTTTACGTGAATTAGTTGGACTTAAAATTTTAGCTCAAAACCAATCTTATTTTATACTTACATAACAATTTTTTTTATTTAAATTATACATTTTACCTACATTATCTATGCGACACAAACGTTAGTTATTAAGAATTAATACATAAAATGATTTTTTCTTTTTTTTTTAAATATAATATGCACATGCATATATATTTATATTTTATATATTTTTAAATTTAATTATATTATATATTAAAATACTAAAATTGAGTTTAAATAAGATCAAATTTGGGTATCTATTTAAAAAAAATGGATGGATTTGAATATACAAGATATAAAAAATTCAAACTTTGCAAAAATTTTAACTAAGTAGAGATGATTTAGCATGTGTTTGACGCATAAAAAAAGTTAGCTTTTAGATTTTTGATTTGGTCAAATAGCTCTTTTTTTCTATTTTAGAGGTGTTTGGTATGCTAGTTTTTTGGAAAAAAGTTTTCTTTTAAGAAGTTACTCCAAATAATGTTTAGTTTCTTAAAATAGAACTTTTAATTATTTTTTCAAATTTATCCCTTTTATTTTAATTAATTGACAACCCACTCTCAATTAATCAATATAAATACCAAATTATTTGAAAAGATAATTCATGAAAAAAAAAACTCAAGTCCTTTTTATGTATTAATATTTTTTCATAATATTATACTATTTTTTATATTTACCCTTTTTTCACAAAGTTAAAAGGGAATAAAAAACTCATATATCATTACATATTTGACTTACGTTCATTAATTTAACATAAATAAAAAATAAATATGTGATATAATTAAATATAATTAATTAAATTTTAAATAATTATATTCTTATTTTGAATATCTTAATTATATCATTTTGACATCAATATCAAAAGAAAAGCAATATATTTTATATATCTAATGATAATAATGTATCTTTTTATATCATTTTACATTTATGAGTTAGGTCAACAGCTAATTTTACCACACACTTTTAATACAATCAGCTAGCTTATCAGCTTTCAGCTAACAACTAGTAATTAGTAGCTAATAAAATAGCTAACAGTTAGTTTTTTAGCTACTTGCGCCAAATAGACTCTTAGTGTGTGTTTGACGCATCAAAAAAGCTAGTTTTTAGCTTCTTGACTTGGTCAAACAGTTCTTTTTACTATTTTAGAGGTGTTTGGTTGTAATACCCGAAAAATTAAGAAAATAAAATGGAAAATTGAAAATAATAGTTGAAAATGAAAAAGGGCTAAATTGAAAAGTGTT
>JANHAO010010801.1:0-17404 GCA_026873985.1 Saraca asoca | reverse complement strand
AATTTGATTCTTTTTCTTTGAAAATAAAACTTTGTTAATTTTCTTCTGCTTTGAAAATCATATACAGGCTTCTTTTGAGAGATTACTGGAGGAATCCGAGTCAGTCTCAAGAGGGTCATTTGTGGATGAATCCCTCTTATTTTTCCAGGCTACTGGTGGGAAAAATAAGAAAGGCATTTAGTTTTGGATCAGAGGTGGCCCACTATGCATCCTTAGGTCTTGGATTCACGTCTAGGTCATAGACATCTGCCATCCAGCATGACTCTTCGATCAACCCTCAGCTACAGGATCATATCAAATTTGGGAGAGCTTATCTACAACTTATATTTGAGCTTATCTTTAATATAAGCACTTTAGATAAAAAATTTAGGTGTTTTGTTTAAACTTATGAAAATAACTTATGACTCTTCAATAAGCCCATTTGAGCTTATTTCAATAAGTTTCATGGAGAAGCTTATCAAAAAGAGTTTATTGAAACTTATAGACATAATTGCTTAATTAAACTGTTTTCCAAAATAGGCCCTAAATCCAATTCTAAAAGTTAAACTACTCTATATGAAACTGTTATTTCAGGTTTCAACAGGAAAGGCAGATTCTATTTCCTTCATGTATAAATATATATATATATATATATATATAATATGACAGTCTTCATTAGCATTTGTTACACAAAGATTGGCATTTGAAAAATAAACATAAAAAGAGATCAATAATGAAATTATTCCATATCAAACTAGGCACCCTGCAAGGAGATTTGATAACTGCCCCATCTTAAAGATAATGGAACACGATAATGGAAAATTAAAGAAAAGAAAAGAAAAGGAAAAATTGTGGGTGATTAAGATATATTTTCGTTCTTTTTATTTGGGGTAAAAAACCTTTACAAGAAATTTCAAATTAAATAAATGTAAAAATGTTAATATTGAAAAACATTGAAGGGCTTTAGAAGATTAATTATAACCCTCCATCCCTTTTTCCTCTTTTATTAAAATTCTTAAATGAAGAAAAAATCCGTCCAAACATAATATTAACCTCCATTGGGAGAGGGAGCTCAAGTTCCCGTGTAAAATAAAGTATATAAACAAATAAAATACATGTGATTGAGGCTGATTTGCTAGATTTGGAACTGGTGGTGGGGAACTTCCGTTTAGCTCCGCTTAATATATAATATCTACACACAGAGAGAGACACCAAGGGATTGTTTGGGTTCGCAAATGGATGGTGTGGAAATGCACCCTCTCTAAGTTTGCATGTGCCCACAAATCTACAGTAGATACCATATATTACCCGCATCTCTTTCCACTTTCTTTTGTCTAAATTTGTTTTCTTGAATATGTAATCACTCGCTTCCTATGTATCTCTCTTAACAAATCAAACCTAATCAACATAATCCCTTGTTTTCATCCCTACTTTATCAATATCATTATTTTCTGTAACGTAATATATGATTTCTTTCGCATTTCTGCTCCTTCCATATCTAAAGGTTAAATTAAAATGTTATTTGGAGTAAAAGTTTTCCTATTAAAAGTGATCATTCTCTTAGCGAGAAAAATATTTACATCCTTCAATTATAATATATATATTTATTCTTTCTCTTTTTTTTTTTTCTGAAGGTAAAAGTTTAGACATATGAAAGGTTGCTTTACTCCAAAGTCAAAGTATGCCATTAGTCTTTTTTAAAATTTACAATGGTACTTATAAACTGTCTAGCTCATGCATTGAGATCATTGGTAGCTGGATTCAAATCTAAGGCATAAATGATTGAAGATAGTAAAACTTATTAGCAGAATCAATCTAAAGGGTTACATGTCTTTATTTCTATCAAATAAGAAAATGTAATTGTCAGTTTTATTATCCATTTGTTAATGTTACATAATTCATATACATTGAAAATTATTTTTTTTTTATTTTTAAGACATTAAAAATTATAATTATCTTTTTAACCCATCCATTGAGATCACTAGTAGCGGGATTCAAATTTAAGATATAGATGGTCGAAGATGGTAAAACCTCATTAGCAAAGTCAATCCAAAGGGTTACTTATCTTTATTTCTATTAAATAAGAAGAAGTCACTATTAATTTTTGTTATCTATCTATTAGTGTTATATGATTCACATGCATTGAAAATTATATATTTTTTTTAATTTTTAATACATTAAAAATTGTAAATGCCTTTATACTTTTAAGTGAGACTAAGGAAACATATTATGAGTGGAGCATGTAAATATAGTTATTGTTGCAGGACAAAATAACTCACACATAAGAGAGGATAAATTTAGCATTTTTAAAATTTTAATAATTTTTAAAATTCTCATTAAAAAAATTTGATTTTGGGGAGTCATAAGGATGATTTCAATTGCAATAATTCACGATAGTTCAATGATGATATTTGTATACAAAATATAACAAATTAAAGAATTTGTGCAAAGCAACTTATTCAACTATACATAAGCAAGTCATTTAGAAGTGCATATATAGATGGATATATCTTTTAACCATTCAAATATCTAAGCAACAAGATAAACATTAAAGCACAACGTATATAATAAATTTCATCAACAAAAATAAAACATATTATCAGCAAGAAATTAAACATAAGAATTTATAGTGGTTCTCTTTTAAAAATCCATTCCAAGGTATATCCACTCTCCAAGCTTCACAAGATTTGGTTTACTTCTCTATTATCACTTCAAGCTTGAATTGAATATTTGAAGAAGCCTCTGCAAAGCCTCACTCTTTCTTGAGCAAATCCTCCTTTTACGAGGGATACCTCACCCTCTCTAAAAATTCTCAAGGGATGCCTCACCCTTTACAGTTGGATATTGATATAAGATAAAAAAAACAATTGAAACAAACTTTCCCAAAGAGTACATGAAATAATTAAGCACTTAGAATAGGATAATTTAAAAAATAAGTGCTTAAATCTTGATTTTGATGGAAAAAAATAAATGTTAAAAAATAAAATTCAATCTTTCTATATATTATATTTGATGATTCTTAACTTGTATAAGAAATCCATAAAGTTTTATAATCATTTAAGATACTTTTGAGTGAAAATTAGCATTCATATTTCAACCAAACCTGCTAATAGAAGTTAGCAGTCAACTCTTAACACTCTAGCAATTGACTATTAGGCTTGACTCAAATTAATTTAAAATATTATAACTTTTTTATTTTAAATCCGTTTGAAACAAATGACCTATTGTTAAAAGGGTATTTAAGTCTAATTTCAAATTGAACTAGTTTCATGCTCATATCTTAATTATTTTTTGACATATCATGAAAACAATAAGCAAATATCAGAAAGATTAGATTGTGAAAAAACTGATTTTTTAACTCAAATTCAAAAAGTCATAGCTATTTTATTTCTTAATCATTTTAAATAAATGACCTCTTTATAAAAGCTCTTTGAATCTATTTTCATATAAAAATAAATTTCACAATTGAATCATATGTACTTTGTGATATATGATTAAAATAGTAAACAAATGTTAAAATTAAAAAGATAAAATCTCATATCTCATTTATTTTTGAAATGTCACCAAACCATCATGTGAAAACATGGTTGTGAGTTATTTTTTTAAAACATTTTGAGTTAGCTAAGAATTTATAAAATATATTTCAGCTTTATATCATAAGAAACTATATTTTACAAAAAAGTCTAAGTCTAAAGAAAAATTATAACCATTGAAATTCTTAGGCTTTTATTGATACTTGAAAGCTTGCAAAGTTTCAATATTTTGAGCATCTCTTATTTCTTGTCTTTCTTCTTTATTCTTTCTTGAGTTGAATATGACAAAATCTTTCATTGTTTTGATCCAATGCTAACCATTCTTCATATATAAAATACATAAAATTTTGTGAGTCATATAGTGAGTCCAATCTAATTTATTATGAACTTTGATTCAAATATATAAATATAACAAATTAATATAAGAGTATGCATTATCATTATACCATATATACTTATCAAACATAATATAATATGTATATTAAAGTTGTATAACATACCATACTTTAGTATATAAACATACAATATTATTGTAATACGTATTTGTCATTATCAAAACATACAAGAACATTTATGCCTCAGCCATTTTGCAAGTATGACTTGCATGCGAGAATTTCATAATCAAAGTAAAATCCTCTGATCCATATGCTTAATTTATAGTTTGCACAGAAAATCTAATTAATATATGCATTCTTGTTTATATACCTTTGGCGTAACATCTTGCTCATTTCGGGATCGATCCCGACTACAACTTGCACATTCTTTTGGTACACACAACAACTTGCATATATACTTGAACATTCTTATCCATAACAGTGGAAAAATTAATGCAAAGGAAAAAAAATAGTTTATAGACATTAACTTCAGTCATTTAAATTTTAAATTCGAACGAAGTCAAATTTTAAAATAAAAAAATCCTATTTAGATTACTGTAACGGTTATGAAATTTGATAAATTGTCAATATAAAGAACTTTGTATCATAAAATAATTAAATTAACTCATGGAATTGCATATAATTGATAATATTTATTTTTTTATTATTCATATCTTATATTTAAATTTTGTTAGTAAATTGTAAATATCATTATTGATGCTCTAATAGCATATTCAAATACACTAGAATGAAACAATTTATTTTACATAAATGTTTCTCAATCAAAAGAAAACTCAATAAATTTATATTAAATAATTTAACTTTACAGTAAAAAGGTTATTAATTTGTGGTAAAAACTCAACTGAATAAAAAAAACTATATTAAAATTAAAAATTAGAAAAAGAAAAGAAAACAGCATTAATGAGGAGAATATGATTGTGTCATTACCTTCAGACATGGAAAAGTGCAGTAGGCTTCATTAAACGCCGTTCAATGTTCATCATCATGTTTGCTAATCTGCTTTTAGAGCAGTATCTAATCCAACTTCTTTAAATGCCAATAGTCATTTGTTTTTGTCCACTTCCTGCTATTGTTTTTTTTCTCCCAAGCTTAAATGTTCTAAACATTCTTCTGGAGGAACTTCTTTTTACTATTTATTAGTTTAATAAAGAAATTGAGGAAAAGATAAAAGAAAAGATTACTAATTAAATTAATAACCGAATAAGAAAGCTAAAAAATAGTTACTAATTTATTGCACGTTAATTTGACTTTAAATAATGAATTTTAAAATACTAATAATTCTCGTAAATTTGTATCTATTATTTAAATAACTCTTGTTATGTATACATAGAAGGAGTAGTATGTATATCCGTTTGTATGCCATTTATTTGTTAGAAATTTGATCAAACTAAAGGGGGAAAGGAATAATATAAATGTTATGTGAAGAACATGAGTGATTAAGGCATATGTGGTAGCATTCCATTGGCCAGAATTATATGTAAACAATAATAATAATAATGCTAATGAATTGGAATCACCTGTTTCACGACCCCATTAAATATTATTTTTCTGACAATTAATTATTATATATAGCTTAGTAGACTGCATCTGACTCATATCATAGCTTTGCATCATATTCACTCCCAATGTATATAATAAGATAAAATAATAAAGGAACGAAATTTTATGAACCAAACCAAACACAAAATAGTATTAATTTATACTGAAGAAAATTACAAAACTGAGCCTCATCTTGATTAAACAAATTATTCACCATGATATTTTAAAAAATAGTTTCTGTTTGTTGACTTTACGTAATTGGTCCATATATAATAGAATTTAATTAATTCAAAGTGGATGCATTATCAGAAAGTGGTGGCCTTTGGATCAAATTAAGGCAAGGCAGCAAATCCCCAAAATAAGTAAAGCAACATTATATCATATTTCTTTTCAATATAACTATAGGCTGTCCTCTGCTTAAGCAACAAATTAATGACATAATTTTGGAGGGATTAGTGGGGTTCATTGTAATTGCCAGGTTCACATGCTTGGAGGGTTCTTCACTTTCCACCACACAAACAACTCATAAAATATGACCCACAAATCATGCGTGAAACAGCTCAGTTAGATTTGGTCTCTAACATTATAACATTAATTACTCCAATTATCAAAATATTTAGCTCAATCCCTCCTCCTCCTTCTTTATTATTTAAACAACTTCACCATTCTTTTTTTTGGAAATCTTTTATTCAAACCCGATTGGGTATAAATAAAATCTTATTCCTTATTAAATACTAATTACTATCTGCTTTGCTTAAAGAATTTTGCAGCTGGGGGCTTTTTAGGGTTTTACCAGCTGAGACAAACTGACCGTGAGCTAGGAAACCACACGCAAAGTGGAACCCACCTCAAGCTTTGTTAGTGTAATTAAAATTAAAGACTTTGAACCCACCATAATTCCCAGAGAGAAATTTGCTTTATTAAATAAATGATTTTACAAGCACAAAAATGCAGAAAACAATAAGAAAGCACATAAAAAATTTGCAGTTGGAGCTGTGGCCTACCTTTGTGGCCCGTGGCTGCTAATTGTTTACCAGTACAGGACAGTTTAATCATGTATTAAATAAGAGACAATCGCTTTCAGAGATAGTCCCCAAAGTCCATATAAGATATAACGTAACCAATGGTTTAAAAAAGAATTAATAATGTAATCATTATCAGTATTAATATATATATAATAATCTTCTTAGAAAAAGAGAGGAGAGATATAGAATCTAGGTATATATAAAGATCAAAATCTACACACAATCTGATCCAGCGATGCAATAATTCCTCAGAGTGCAAACAGCTTAAAAACAGCATTGGAGATCTCTGATTTAGTGAAAAGTTCCGGGATTTGCAAAAGCCTCTTGGTAATTCAGACACAGAAAAGTTAGATGGATAGCAGTTATTTTGGAGAGCCAAACATGGGAAATGAAAGAGGAAGTGGGTCTTCTTCTTCATCCAGGAAAGGAAAGAAGAACAATCCGGACAAGCCCAAGCAACCCCAGAGAGGTCTTGGAGTTGCTCAATTGGAGAAAATCAGATTACATGGTCAAATGGCTTCTTCTGCCTATCATCCCTCTCTTTACCCATCTAATTTTAACAATGTAATTAACTCTCCTTTTCCTTAATTTTCTACAAATATTATTTCCAGTTTTAGTTGTATTAATTTGTCTCTCTTCTCTCATGAACGAGCAGGAGGATCCAAGAGTGCAAACAGCCTATTCACCGCCCTCTTACTCAGCTTCTTATTATGGCTTCCACCCAAACATTGTGGTATGTATAATTTTGGCTCTCATGGAAATTATATAGGCTTAAAATTTGCACTATTATTTAATTGTCATCGTCATTCATTCTTTTGAGATGAAATTATATTCCTCCCATATCTGTCACCTCTCACAAACTATTATTTCAAAATCAATCTACGCAAGTGGGCACTTGTATCATGAAGGATTTTTCATATTATGGCCAAAGAAAAAAATCCGTTCTCATTATTGAAAATTTCACAGCAATTCTCTGACAATCTTGATTTCTAGTATATATATGAATATGGCCAAAGAAAAAATCTAGTATGAATCCACGGCCTCTTGTATATTAATTTGGTTATTTGTCTTATCACTTTGATTAAAAATTAATAGTAGTAACCCTAGGTAAAATCTGTGTGTACCAGCCACTGCTAAAGTGTTAAAATCATACAAATTGAGTGACTTCATCATCACCATCACTATTCGTTATGCAATTTGCACATTAAAGTGTTTCCAGCCAAAAGATAGGAATTAATTAATTCTATTATTGATAACATGTGGAAGTATATATATGACAATGTTGTGAGTTTGGAGAATCCTGAAACTTTGACAAATTAAATTGAAACAGATGGGCCTACCAGAATATGAAAGAGCAAACATCAGATACGGAGATTCTCAGCCAGCTAATACAGCAAGGTACTGAAATCTTAATGCACTGATCAGCTTCCTTGATAGAGCATTATGCTTTGTACAAGTTGTATTCTTTTTCTATTTCTTAATTACTCGGCATGATTACTTTCTAGCTGATAATAAAAAAAATTTATGTTGAAGCAGATGGGACCATCCCAATGCCATGTTGGAGATCCAATCTTCTGCCCAACCCAGCAGCATAACTATACCTTTTTCAAACCTATATGTAAGGGCTTTTGTTGTTCTTTCTGCAATACACAGATATATAATTTAACAAAAGACAACTGAGATGTTGTGGCTTATAATGTCTAATTTCATATAGGACTCCCAACACATAGATAACAAGAAGCAAAGGAGCGGTTTAGTGGGGTCGAGCAGTCAGAATTCGGAATCAAGTGAGACTGAAGAACTAGATTTGGAGCTCAGATTATCTCTGTGATCACCAATTTGAAAAAATGTAATGCTTTAATCGCTTTTGGAATTGCAAAATGAGACACAAAAAGAGCAAAATGCTTGTTTAGAGTTTCATTTGGGGGTACCCCTTGTGTAATGGAAGATAGATATGACCATGCATAAATTCTCAAAGAAATGGCAATTTATTGTTCTCTCCTCTCCTTGTTTCTTATCTTGTTAATTTCAGCACTATATACTCACAAGGGAAAATAATAAACAAACCTTCCATCAAAGAGAATATCAGAGACGGACCGTGTCTCATGCAAATGCATGGTTTTCATGTTATTTTCAATCTTCCAGAGGAATCATTTGTTTATATATATAAAATAGGGTATTCAATATTCAGAGAGAATAAAACACACTTACTTAATTGTCATAAACATCTTCATTTGATACATATATATATGAGTGATTTCAAGGGCTACGTTAACAAATTTTAGTTGAGGAAATATATTAAAAGGAATAAAAAGTGAGAAATGTGAAAACAACCTTGATATACATTGAGTAGCAGCAAATAATATAGGGGCAGGTGCCATTTTATCCCACTCCTGAAAGAAATTCCTCTTAATTAAAAATGTGAAATCTATGGAACGGATCATGTAACTGGAAGAAACAAGACAAGAAGTAATTAAGCCAGGTGTTAGTTCAGTTATGCATCAATCTCCAGAAATAGTGGTATTTTTCATTCATTATATATGTCTGAACACTGAAGGACCAGAATCATACTTTTCTGGCTAGGTTCACTGACCATGCGGTAATTTGCTTCCAGTTTCAATGCACCAGCAAAAGGTCAATTAAACTTTATAATAATCCACGTAAGTTATAATGAACAGTTGTGAAATTTTGTCAATGTATACCGCAATAAGGAAATTGTGTCAAAAGTGAAGTGATTGCAAGCAGAAAGATGATTTTTCTGTCAACTCTGATGACAACATTAACCTGAGAATAAATTCTATGTATGATTGCTGTTTTAAGCCGAAAAAATGCGCCTTTAAAATTATAGCAGCCAGTGAAACTTTCGTTTTTCACATGGCAGATGTGATATTACGCAGCCCTGCCCGATCTCATTGAAAATATGTATGACCGGTCAAAATTTAATTAATCAGGAGATGATGTCTCAACCTGCTAAATAATCAAAAACAGTTTCCGATTCCCACTATGAAAGTCTCTCTCAAACAGGCAAGCTTTGGTCAGTTTAGAAGCTTCTTAATTCTATTTCTAATTCTGTATAATTGATTTCTTATAAGGTTTTCTATTGTTTGCTACTTGTTTACGACTTTAATATGTGCAACTGTTGGTAAAATTTCCACTGACTCAAATTTGGACTTGGAGAGCAGTTGGTCGTGGCCTCTATGCCCATGATTGAAGCTTATTCCACTCTCTTTCTCTACTCACATCTGTTTACTTTGTGAATGATTGCAAATTGAAAGAATGGATGTATCATTGTTTGAATAACACTATCTTTTTACACCGTCCATCTAGAAGCTGAGAATAGCATTTCCTGAGACGTAAATAACTAATGGAAAAACAGCTGTATGAACCAGTGAAAAGAACAATCCAGACAAAATAGTTAATTGACAGCAATCCAAAGGGAGACTAGATAGGCCAAAATAACAATCATATATAATGGCTGCTATATATTTTTAATTGAATGCCGTAATTACACCATTTTCATTGAATTTTAAAAGAATGGTTTATATAAAAATCCTCAATATATTATTATTTCTCATTAACCTCCATTCCAGTGAATCTCCTGTTGAGACAAAACTCAACATTACAATTTTTTTCCTATGGGTGGAAATAGTACATCCACAATATCGACATAATTAAGTTCATTCAACAAAAAGGCTAAAAAATATATGAAATTGTTATAAATCTTACTTACAAATTAAGTTCATATATTTTAAAATGGTATGTATATATGAAAACTTTGATTTAAATTTTAGTTTTTTTTTTCCTTTCAATGTATTTTTTGTTTTAATTAAATTTTGTCCTCAATCTATAAATTGACTTCAAATTGAAATTAAATTTTGACTTCGACTTTGTTCTTAGTTTGTTTTTTTTTTTTTTTTGGTAAAATTGTCTTTTAAGAGAAACACGTGTTAACAAATGAAACTGCTTGTTCGTAAAATTTATGTGGTCATACATGACAACAACATTTCAAACCGATGGCGTAGAAATCCTAATTGCTGGTGTTAACAAAGGAATACGACTTTGCGTTGCGTTTAATGACAAAGAAAAATCTTTCTTTTCTGCTTTCAAATATATAGGAAATTAAACACATTTCATTCTTCTTAATTTGTTTCTTCTAAGATTATTTCTGCATCTGAATCTCATCTCCATTTTTCATTAGCATTATTGAAACAGCACAAAAGACAGTTTATCTAAATTAGGAAAGAGAAAATTAGCCCTTCTTTTTGGCTTAACCCTTGTAGTCTTCCCCTAATTAATCATTTCTTACATAATGCCAAATTACAAACTTAGACTTCAATCGGCTTGTAATTCTCTCAATTCACTTAAACATTGTGGTATATTGAAGGAGAATTAGATCCTTTTTTTAATCATAATATTAAAATAGTTCTAGATAAAATCTGTTTTGACAAAAAAAATATCTTCTGTTATTTATAATTATAAATTATTAAAATAGTATAAAATATTTTATTTACTGAATATCACAGGTAGAAAGTAGGATTAAAAAAATAATTACTATTTTAAAAAAATATATTTTATTATTATTATAATAATATATATTATTTTATTAATTATAAGATATATAAATGATATAAAAATTATCTATGGTATTTTTTTGTCTGAAAAAACAAGTTTCCAACGCAATGAACAGAATCTGGTGGTCATTCCTTTGTCACCAGAGATTGCAAATGTCTTTAAGCGTCTCTCTCTCTCCTCTAAACATGGTTAAACCGCTGGCTATTTTGGCAATGCCTTGACTAATTAACTCAAGGCTTATATCCACGATAAAATAAGTAATCAAGGTGGAAAGAAAAAAGATATATAAAGCACAAGGCCAATTAAAGTTTGGAAATGCTTGCCTTGTCTTCTCCATAATGGCAGCCTTGCACAAGGTTCTTTTCGTTTTGGCTGTATTGTTCCTAGCTCTAGCTGTTGATGCAAAGAAAGGGAAACACAAAAAGACAGAGAAGAAAAATTTGAGTCCCAATCAGGAAGGCTTTGAATATCGAAGCGATAACAATGGTAATAAAAATGGAAAATTAGAAGAAAATAGCAATGGAGAATGGGAATTAGTTAATCAGAACGCGGGTGTGTCGGCCATGCACGTTAATTTGCTACCCAACAATAAGCTGATTACCTATGATGCCATTGCTTACCATGTTTCCAGGCTCAACTTAGCACCTGGCACACCATGTCTTGTTTTCAGAGAGATGAAGACTGGCCTGGACAGACCAGATTGTTTTGCTCACTCTATGGAATATGATATTCAGACAAATCAAGTTAGGCCACTCAAGGTATGGTATGTCCATCTCAAGCCTTTTCCTTTTTTTATACTCAAATTAAATATTATGCATGCATTTATCCAGGTGCTATTTGATCCTTGGTGCTCTTCAGGAGGGCTTTCACCTGACGGCACCCTCGTAAGTGTTGGTGGTTTTGACAACGGAATTAGTGCCGTTAGATACATTAATGGTTGTCCAAACTGTGATTGGAGGGATTATATGAATATAATGAAAGAACCCAGATGGTATGTATATGTCTTCAATTACAATATTTTCATTCTCATGAAATCCATTTACATTTTCATGATATATATTTTATCCACAAGGTTCCATATTTAGTTCAAATCATCATGTTTGACTTGTGGGTCATGCACGAGGAACACCATATGTGTGCATAGCACAACCATTTTAGTTAAGATAAATATTTTATCATAAACGCATGCATCTGAAAACCAGCATTTTTGTTGTTCCTTCCTGCTAGGTATGCAACTCAAGTAATCCTACCCAATGGTGAATTCATAGCAGTTGGAGGCCGCAGAGCTTTCAGCTATGAGTTCGTTCCAAAGGAAGGCCAAGTCTCCCAGAAATCCTACTTCTTCCCATTTCTCTATGAGACCTCAGATCCTGACGAAAACAACCTCTACCCTTTTGTCCATCTCTCCACTGATGGCAACCTCTTTATCTTCTCCAACAACCGCTCCCTCCTCCTCAACCCCAACACCCACAAAATCGTCCGCACTTTCCCTGTCCTCCCCGGCGGTTCCCGCAACTACCCAGCTTCTGGCATGTCTGCCCTCCTCCCCATAAAACTCAATGCCCAGAACGACAACACCCTCATCCCCGCGGAGGTCATAGTCTGCGGCGGCAACACCCACGATGCCTTCCACTATGCTGAAAAGTTGAAAATTCACCTACCGGCACTCCAAGACTGCAATAGGCTAAAAATCACTGAGCCTTACCCTAAATGGGACACTGAAGATATGCCTTCAAGAAGAACAATGGGTGACCTTCTCATACTTCCCAACGGTGAACTCTTGTTCATAAATGGCGCACAGAAGGGTACGGCTGCATGGTGGGATGCTGATGAGCCTAATTTCACTCCCGTTTTGTACAAACCTGAGAAGCCAAAAGGTGAGAGATTCAAAGTGCTGAAGCCAACCCAAATTGCGAGAATGTATCATTCAACTTCTGCAGTGCTTCCTAGTGGAAAGATTTGGGTTGGGGGAAGCAACACTCACCTGACATATGTGGATGAAGATAGATTCCCAACTGAGACTAGGGTTGAGAATTTCTCTCCGCCTTATCTTGACGTTGATTTGGATAATTTCAGGCCTCAGATTATTGAGCAAACTTCGACAAAACAGTTGAGGTATGGGACCAACTTTGAAACGTTGTTTTCCATTAAGGATAGGTCTTTGTCAATGGCGAAGAAAGATATAGAGATCACCCTTTATCCTCCGCCTTTTACAACTCATGGGTTCTCTATGAACCAAAGGTTGGTGGTTCTCAATGGTATAAACCTGAAAGTGGGAGGAGTTGATGGAGCTTACACAATGGAGTCAGTAGCGCCGCCGTCTGCTATCATTGCTCCACCTGGTTATTACTTGCTCTTCGTTGTTCACCGTGGAGTGCCTAGCCCGGGAATGTGGGTGCAAATTCAGTAAAGCTTTGTTTGGGGGACAACATGGTTCTAAATTGTAGTTTGGAATAAGAATTCTTTTTCATAATTTAACTAGTCGTAATTTAGAATTATAGAACATATTTTAGAATGTATGCATGTTATAGTTACTAATTTTATTTTTACTTTCTGTTGATATTCTATCATTCTTTATATACTTTCAGAAAATGTTCGTGATTTTCTTATTTTTTCTTTGGAGAGACTTTTATTTTACGTGTTTCTAAATTAATAATCTCTTATATAACTAAAACAAAAATAAGAGAATTGAATGGCAATCTTATTTGAAAATTTTTAGCATAGGATGTTAGTATTGTTGTTTTATTTGCTTGGCTTGCATACACACACACACACACTACTATGGAAGACTTGTCTGGGTTTCTTTGTAAGCGTTTTCATTTTTTTCATTTTATAATTTTAGAGGAATTGACATTCTTTGGAATTCAATGATATTTGCATAGTTAAATTATGACACTAATTTTTCTCCAAAAGTTGAATTTTAAGTAAGTAGATCCGTAATTGAAGTCAAAGTCCGTTTCCCTGTTTAATTTGGTATGAGTGAGTGAATGAATATATTAATACCAATGAAAAGGAGTATGATTTAGTTGTAATGACGTTTTCCATAATGAAGCGAGCAAGTCCCCAAAGGGGCTTACTTAGCTCGTCACCAACAGCAAAGCTCAAGATAGCGCTAATGCACTTGCAATACTCCTGTGTACCGCCTTCTACTCCCCACTAAGTATCACTCTTCAGTATAATTTACATTCAACAATTTGCATGCTTATTTCTTAATTTAATTCCCATAATTACCAATTTTGGAACATTTTCTTTTCCTAAAATTATAACTGACACAAAGATACTTGAAAATATATTTTGTTACAAATTAAAACCACAAAAAAAAAAAAAAAAAAAACATAAAGGGCACCAGATATTTCAGACACTTGTTGGACATAAATTTTTAGGCCTGGTTCGGTAATAATACGTCCAGAATGTCAAATTCTATGAATTGGTCAATGACAAGATTTAAAATTTTAAGCAGAGCTCATCACAGAAGGCCACGTTGTTGGTTCTAACACATATAAAGACAGCACAGACCAAAAATAAAGCATCCAAGTTTTCCAGGCAAAACGTTGTTGATTGGGGGTTAACATGGCAAAATTTGATACAACATTAGCAGTTTTTTTCATCTTGGGAGTTGCATTACAGCATGTCCTAGTTCAAGTAGTGGATGCCAAATTCTCCAAAAGTATGCACATCACATGGGGCCATCAACATGCATCAATTCAGGGCAATGGTGATGATCTTCAACTCGTGTTGGATCAAACCTCAGGTGGAAACTTTATGCTTAACTTGCCTTTGATGACTGAATTGCATCATTTTTCAGTTTAATTTCATCACTCTTTATCATACAAATTTACAAAAACCAAATTATAGAGCATTACATTAGTTTATTCATAAGATGTCACTTTACATAGATTGTAACAAATATAAGCAAGACGGAGACAATAACGTAAATAAACTGTAACCAATCGACTTAATTGGACTAAATTTGCCTTTGGTTTTCAGGATCTGCAGCTCAAACAAAGAAAGCATTCTTGTTTGGAAGTATTGAAATGATGATCAAGCTTGTACCTGGCAACTCTGCTGGAACGGTTACAGCCTATTATGTAAGTTCACTGGTGCTAGATTAGTTTTGTGTTTTTTATACAACAACAACCCAAACAATCAATCCATACACTTGTGTTGGTACATGACTTGCATATGAAGCCCTTATCCTCCACTACTCAATATTTGCAGCTATCCTCCACGGGAAGCCAGCATGATGAGATAGATTTTGAGTTCCTAGGCAACATTACAGGACAACCGTACATAGTCCATACAAACATATACACAAATGGAACAGGAAACAGGGAGCAGCAATTCTACCCCTGGTTTGACCCAACTGCTGATTTTCACAATTACACCATTCACTGGAATCCCACTGAAATTGTGTAAGTGATCAATTCTACACATAACTTTATAGGAAGGAATTATTTGCATTGATTTATCAGTTTTGTCTCAGGTGGTATATTGATGGTCTGCCAATTCGAGTTTTTCGAAACTACGAAAAGGAGGGGATTACTTATCCAAACAAGCAAGGAATGAAGGCATATACAACCCTATGGAATGCAGATAACTGGGCAACAAGAGGTGGGCTTGTTAAGATCGACTGGAGCAGCGCACCATTTATAGCCAGATTACATCGTTTTAGAGCAAGGGCTTGCGGGTGGAATGGACCACTCAGCATTCTTCACTGCGCCTCCAATGTCTCTGCAAATTGGTGGACTTCTTCACAATACAGGCAGCTCACTTATGCTCAGATGGGGCAGGCTAATTGGGTCAGAAAGAATTACATGATCTATGACTACTGCACAGATTCCAACAGATTCAATGGACAACTGCCTCCTGAATGTTTCAAACAACAATTTTGAACATGACTACGGTAGCAAAACTAAAAACCTTCTCACTGTGCTTTCTTCTCTTTGTCCAATCTGTTTATGTCTCAATCTTGGACGCTTCAGTAACAGTGGTTTGTAATATAATGCAACTCAATTATTTTCATCACATTTATGGCCTTCAGTTTATTGTCAGTGTTGTACGATGAATTTGTCTTACCTATAAAAATAAATAAATAAATGTTTTGATGTAAAACCACTGGCCTAGCCCAAACGACTAATTCATTTTGTGCTCAATCAATCAAATCAATAGCCGCAGCAGGATGATGAGGTGAATAATTGGTGTTACTCAAGGGTGGTGCCTTCTAGTTCCTGATATCAATTCGCTGAAAGAAAAAAAAAATGAATGCCCTGTTCATTATGCCCAGAATATTAACTCGAAAGATTTAGATTCAGGCTTTATATATACACTCGCTGGCAGATGCGATTCAGATATTGATACAGATCAACTCATGGAAAGTTTCCATTTTTATGAAAATGCCTAGTGTTATAGTTCCTAGGCATATTTGTAGTCGAAGAAACCATGTATATTTTTACAGAAGCCTCGGAATTAAAGTTCAATAACAAAAAGGAAATTACATCTGAAGTCGAAAGTGAGATTGGAACAAAATTCATGACTTAATACAAAACCAAACACCCAGTAAGATAAAAGCCGTACCCAACAAAGCGCGACCCAGATGGGTATGTTCCCCGAGGAGAATCCCAAAGATGGCAGTAGCAGCAAACGTCGTGGCATTGGTGACGGGCACGGCGAGGGAAATTGGGGCGTCACTGAGAATAGCGAAGAAAGTGGCTGATGCGGAAAGATTTATGAAAAATGGAATGGTGTACTGCCAAATAGATAGAAGCCTGAGCCAATTTTTGAGGGAAAAGAGGATTTTATGGCGAAGACCAGAGAAATGGGGCGGGTTTGATGAGGAAGAGGATTTGAGAGCTTGATCCCAGAGAAGGGCACCACGGCGCATGACAGCGTTGGTGGCGCCCCATACGAGACCCACTGCAATCATCTTCTCGATGTCTCCTCCGACCATGTCTTGTGTCGCCGTGATTCAGGAGTCGATAGAGCAAGCAAACAATAAGGTGGCGTTTGGTTGAGGGGAGAGGAAATTAAAGATTACGTGGATTGGTTTGGTTGGTTAGAATGGCTGGAATTTTGTATTTTATATAATGTTATATTCTATTAAATAATGAAATATTTATTTAATTTAATTTAAATAGAAGATTTCATCAATTTAATTTAATATTTATATAATATATAATTTAATATATAAAATATTTTAATATATAAAATTTAATAATATTAATTTAAAATAATATTATTTTAATATATAAATAATATTAATTTATATATTAATTTAAAAATTTTAATATAAATAATTTAATATAATAAAAATATTAAATTAATATAAAATTATATTATTTAATATTAATTAATATTTATATTA
>JANHAO010010800.1:0-17400 GCA_026873985.1 Saraca asoca | reverse complement strand
CTGTTAATCATTTTAGTTAGCTCAACAATTCATCATTTGATCCATTGGATTTTTACATTAGAGTTGTAAGAAATTCAATCCCTGTGGAGACGATACTCACTCACTCTATATTACACATTTGACTACGTACACTTGTGTAATTTGAGTGATAAAACTAACAAAAAACTCAATCAGAAACAACATAGCTACACATATACGGTGCTTAAGAAAGTTAGTCATATGTATGCTAGAGGTCACGTGCATATGGTGCCTTAGAAAATTGGTCATATGCACACTGGATATGAGATTGCATGCATATCATGCCTTAGAAAGTTGGTCGTACGCATGCTAGAGGTCATGTACATATAATGCCTTAGAAAGTTGGTCATATGCAAGCTAGATATGAGATTGCATGCATACAATGCCTTAGAAAGTTAGTCCTACACATGCTAGAAGTCGTGTACATATGGTGCCTTAGAAAGTTAGTCATATTTAGGCTAGATATATCATATTAGGGAAATTTAGAGAAGTAGACCACACTAATGCAATAATGTTAAGTTGCATTAATGCAATGATGTCAAGCTGGTTACACTAATGTGGTGCCAAAGAGTAGGTCGCATTAGTGTGGTGCCAATTGTAAACTAAAATTGAACTTTCAAAGATATAGTCTCGAGTTTGGATGGACGAACTCGCCTCTTGGGAGCTGGTTACCAATTTAGTTGATGCCCAGAATTCTGAGCTCAAGGGATTTCTGGTCCATTCAGTACAACATTTTGCCAAAACTTGATTCAATCACATAGTTGTAAAAAACTTGGGCGCTTTCATTAATTTCTAGACAATATTAAAGAAATTACATGGTTTTGACGGCATGTGCTCTCTTTTGATCAAGACCCTAATCTAACTTCCGGGGTCACTATTTTGCAGGTCACACTACATAATCTTTTATATGCCCTCTTTTGATCAAATCTTCAATCACATCTCTCAGTGCCCGGTAGCTTGATGTATCATGCCTAACCTCATTGTGGTAGGTGCAGAATTTGTTCGTGTCCCTCTTCCAATGGGAATTTTTTTATGGGATTAAGGGTCCCAAAGTCTTCTTTATCCCTTTCAATTGCGAAGATGCGATCCTAAGTATCTGATAGAGTGCTATAGCTATCATGGCAACCTTGGTGCTGAGGTCGCTCACTTTTGGACTTCTTCACAAGTCAGCTATCAGAGCCGTCTTGGGCATTTTGATCCTTGCTCCTTTGACTAGAGCCATTGGCCTTGTCTTTGTATCTAGACTTGTTTGGATCAAGGGTCTCTTTCCACCTAATTTCCTTGGTGGCTCGCTTGTAAAATTCACCCAAGTCCTTTACTGGAACTTATGTATCTTCTCATACAGTTTCCCATCCTTGCAAAGTCCAATTGAGATCACTATGAAGACACTTTCATCTGAGGGATTTCTACATTATTAACTTCATGTCTGAACCTAGTGATATAATCTTTTGGCAACTCGTCTCTTTGATGGAATACTGTTGCAAGATGACAAGTCAGTGCGAGCTACCTTCTCAATGCCTTATATGGGCTGACGAATCTCACTTAGCATTCTTCCTAGCTATGAATACTACAAGTTGGAAGGTTCCTAAACCACGTTTAGGGTATTCTCCCGAGGGTGATGGGGAAGACACGACATTTGACCAGTGAGCTAATCATCTAGAGATCCATCCAAACAATGAACGCGTCCAGGTGGTCATATAAGTTGTTGTTCCCATTGTATTATAGGATGTTGAGGACCTTAAATCTATGAGGAAAGGGCTCGATTTGGATCTCCTTAGCAAATAGGGTCCTTTCCTCGTAACAATCTTGTTGGTCCTAAGCTGTAAGGCTGCTTTTTAAGCTGCTACACCTTTTGAAGCAGCTCTCCGATCATAGGGTCTTAAGTTTTAGACTAGCAGCTAGTGGTTCGACGACTCCTATCACCCCCTAATCATGAGAATGGTTGTTCGACCTACGCTCATGATAGGTCCTATTTATGTCTTTCTCTCGACGTGAGTTCTTATATCATTGATCATCTCCACCATTACTGTTGCAAGCTCGATGGACCTTCGATCTTGACTGTGAATCATACGAACAAACAGACCCAGCTCACAGATGTTTCTCCCTGAAGGGCTTCTCTTGCTACGCTTCTGGCTGCTAAAGCCCTCCTTTGGACACCACAGCCTCAACTTGTTTTTGTGTGCCCTGGGTCTGTGCATGAGCCAACACTCTAACTACATCGACTAACTCCTTCACTGTGTTTTCAAGTGCCTCTTGATATTGGTGCTATACTTGAACTCTATCAACCTCAAGAATAATAAGCTGGTGAGGGGTTAATGGTGCCATATTGGTGCCAACATTTATTATGGGGGTAGTAGAAGCACTCATAGCAAAAGAAGCAAAGCCCCCCAGCTGTAACCCTTGTTGCTCTGCATGATTCTTAGGTTGGCCAATGACAACACTAGTGCTCCTAGTAGTTCTCCCTCTTGCCATTGTAGCTAAACAGTAGATCAAAGAGATATACATTTAGGGCTCTTCTTCTAGCACCAAAATGTTGACGATGAAAATTAGTAAGCCCCAAATCTTAGCCAATAGGAATAGTTCTTGTACCCCTAAGCTATTTTTTGGTTGTAGAAATGCAGGGAAACAACCAAAGTAAGGAGAAGGAGGAAGAACAAAATGAACACTAAAAGCTTTTTAATGTGGTTCAACTAAAACCAGATAGCACTGATCTCTACTTCATGGTATTGTTTTATTTTTATAGAAAATTTGATAGAGTTACAGTATGTATTTTTCCCTACCCCCCTTTACAATGATCTCCCCTTCCTATTTATAGAGGTTAGGAGATTGCAAATATAATTCACTAAGTTGTAAATCTGTTACATCAAATAATAAATGTCTTTGATAAGTATGGCTTCTGCAAATCGGCTTCTACAAACTGCAGGTCAGCTGCTGCAGATTGCTTTCTGCGAGTAGGCCCTATTAGCTACTTGTTGTAGATTAGCCCCACAAGTTGGGTCTGTGAATAGACATTTGCCTCAGGTTTAACCTCAATAGGCTTCTAGTTAGGCAATGCACTCCATCTTGTGAGCTAGAACCCTTGTCCTGGGGTCGTTGCTAACCTTTGATATTGAGCTTATGTTCAATAATCTCGAGCTCGCAAAGGATGACCTGTTGCTCGCAAAATGGGGCTCGTCTCTAGCGAGCTGAGGCTTCTACCTTGGCCTCATTTTGTGTTCTGAGCTCCGTGCTCAGGACTGGTGATCTAGGGATTGTGCTTTGCGATCTCGGCCTTCGGGCAAGTTGGGGTTTCTCCATCTAGACCTATCTCCCTTTGAGCCTTCACCAGTCCATTTTACACAGCATCAAAAAATACTCATAACACATATGAACAACTTATTTTAAACATAAAATATAACAGTTTCTCATTCTTTAAAATTAACAACTCAATTTCTATGCTTGAAAACAATGTGGTCATAGTTGAACATCTTAAATTCTTTTGACATGTAATAAGCAAAAAGATTGATTCAATTTTTATCCAAGAAATATATTCCATCTTTTAAATTAGTTTAATAATTTTGTACTCAAATAAATAATCAATAAATAATAATATATTTCAATTGTCAAATTTTTATGCATTATTAATATATTCTAATTGGTAAATTTTTATTGTTAGCATTATTTTATGTATTTTCAATTATTAAAAAATAAAACCAAAAGAATTTTTCTTGGCCAAAAAAAATGTTTGTTTCGATTACTAATTTTTCTCTGTATAAACATTAATCTATTTTAATTAATAACTTTGTATTTTTACTATTTTTTTATGTATTATCAATTGTTAGAAAAACCAAAAGAGCTTTTCTCTCCTAAATAACTTTATTTTAATTTTTCATTTTTATTTAAATAAATTAGTTTAATAATTTTATACTTAAATAAATAATCAGTAAATATTAATATATCTCAATTGCCAAATTTTTATGTATTATTAATATATTTCAATTGATAACTTTCTATTGTTTGTAATATTTTATGTATTTTCAATTGCTAAAGAAAATAAAACAAAAAGACTTTTTCTTGGCTAAAAAATATTTTTTATTAATAATTTTTCTCTATATAATATTAATATATTTTGATTAATAACTTTGTATTGTTAGTAATATTTTTATATAACGTAATTATTAAAAATCAAAAGAACTTTTCTCTTCTAAATAACTTTATTTCGGTTTTCATTCTTATTTAAATTTAATTTATTTTACTTCTATTAGTCTACCACAAATATTCCGTTATATAGAGATTTAAAAATGTTATCTTGAAGAGATTATTTTGATAACTAATTTCAAACCAACCGAAAAACATTTAGATTTGAAATTTAACATTTGATATAAATGGTGAAGAATTTAATATTAGAGTACTGGGACTAGAGATCAACTTGTATGAGATTACAATTAAAATTTCATTATAATATTTTAAAATATTTACTATTTTAATATTATAAAAAAATTGGATAGCATTTAATCTTAAATTTTGTATGGAGTATAAAAAATTAAGTTATATTGTAGAGCCAAAATTTATTAAAAATTTGTCCACTGATTTACATCTACAATTCAAATTTAAGCATAGGTTTTCATTTTTAAATTTGTCCCTAAAATTAAATATAATATATTCTAATTGTTAATTATTTGTGTTTAAATTTAACTTTTGCTCTTAAGATATAAATTTAAAACTCGATTTGAAACGCTTTATTTCTTAATAATTAATAAATAATAAATATTATCAAACATGTAAGTAACATTTTAGAATAACTTTTATTTTGAATTGCCAATCTAACGAAGAGTAATTACTTTATTATTAAAAATTAACAGACATAAAATAATAAGAAATACCTTTTCTACTTGCAATATAGTTTTGTTTTTGTTTATAAATGTTTACACAATTTAGTTATGAGTTTAAATTTAATTATTTCATTATATGAACCTTTCTAAAATCAAGTAAGTTTTGGACAAATTTTTTTAACTACTTGGATAAAATTAGTTCATTCATTAATATATATCATTAACGTCTGTATAGAATAAACGGATTTAATAGAACTCTTAATAAATCTAATTTTATTAAATATATAACTAAGTGTGAGTGTATACCTTCAATTTACCTTTGAATTTAAAATTAGTTTGCATATCTAAGGATAGAATTCCTTAATTTTTAGATTATTAAAAATGTTCAAAACTAAACTTGATATAATTATATATGTTTTATATTAAATAATATACTTTTTTTTAATAACCAACTTCTAAAGTAACTTAGCACAAAGTATAACGAAATTTTATAATTAACTTCTAAAGTAACTTAGCATAAAGTACAGATTCATACCTTAAAATTTATAATTTGATTTGTAGGTTCAAAAATAATATGTGCATTTTTAATATCTTAATCTTTAGGTTATCATTGATTTATTATATACAATTAAAACAAAATATCTAATATCATTAACTTATTTTTATGAATTAAAAATTATAAAAAAATATATATATCAAAAATGAATTAAAAACTTTTTATATTTTCTTCTTTTTATTGGAAATTTTGTTTTGACATAAATGAATTTAATGCAATATTTAATAAAATTATTTTTAATATATAAGTAAGAATGAGAGGTATGCCTTAAAAATAATATCTTAATTTAATATCAATTTGTATTCCAAGACAACTGAGTATTAAATCAATTTTTAAGTTACAGAAGATTGTTTAAAGAATAAGTTTTATACAATTAAAAAATTTTAATGTTTCACTAATATAATTTCGCTTCATAATTGTTACCAGTGCATTTGCACGGAGATAAATCAAATTTACAAACAAGAATAACAGTTATTATAAATTAACAAATAAGAATAACAGCTACTATATCAAAAGCATGATGAAGAAAGTTAATGTTCCTTTGTTTTCTCCTTGGTAAGCATTCTCCACAATATTAGATAATAATATGAGATAATTTATATTCATTCTATTTTTTCTTATTTTTCTCTCCTTTTCAACCCTCTTCAATGCTTTTTATTTTTCTCACTTAATGGGCTATCATAACAGAAGAATGTTTAAATATTTCAATTTTTCTCTAACAAATACATTTTTTTGTTTTAAATTAGGTTAATAACTTTGTATTGAAATAAATAACAAATAAATATTAATATATTTCAATTGTCAAATTTTTATGTATTATTAATATATTTCAATTAATAACTTTGTAATGTTATCAATTTTTTTATTATCAATTGCTAAAAAATATTAAAACCAAAATAATTTTCTTGCACAAAAAAATATTTATTTTTAATATATTTTAGTTAATAGCTTGCTTTGTTACTAAATTTTTCATGTGCTATCAGTTACTGAAAAAAGAAACAGAATTTTTCCCCTAAAAAATTTTATTTTGCTTTTTATTTTATTGAAATTTAATTTATTTTTATTTCATTAAATCTATCACATATACTATTTATATATAAATTTAAAAATTATCTTTAAGATTAATATTTGAATTTAAGACATCAAGATTTTATCTTTATCATGCTGATTTAGATAGTGAAGGGTATAGGATTGCAGTATAGGCCCAAAATTCAAATTGTATAAGATCAAAATTAAAATTATATTCTAAATATATAATTTTTTAATATTATACCGGATCAAATAGTATTTGATCTTTAATTTTATTCAGAGTACATAATTTCGTGTAGCATCATGGGGTCAAAACTTATCTTGACTATGTCCTTAGATATATATTTATAATTTCAATTTAAGCATAGGTTTTAAATTCTTAAACAACACAAGTTCTAATGACATATTTTCTCATAATTAATTTTTTAATTCAAATTTGAATTTTTTTTCTTCCAATATATAAACTTATATATTGATTTGAAATATTTTATTTTTTACAATTAATAAATTTTATCAAACATGTAAGCAACATTTTAGAATATTTTTTATTACAAATTGTAAATTTAATGAGAAGCAATAATTTTTCATTGAAAATTAATGTACATGTATATAAAATAATAAAAATACTTTTTAACTAAATTTATGTTTTCACTTTACTTATAAATATTTTCACAATTTAGTTTTGAGTTTAAAGTTAATTATTTTGTTTTATGCAACTTCCTAAAAACAAGTAATTTTAAACAAATTTTTTAATTCATTTTAAGCAGCACTTGAATAAAATTATATCATTCATTAACATATCATTAAAGGATGATACAAAATAAACAAATTTAATATAGCATATAATAGATTTAATTTTATTAATTGTATAAGTGATCGTGACAAGTATGATTTTTAACTCATCTCCATGTTTGGAATTAGTTTATGTCTCCAAAAACAAAACTATTTGATTTTTAAATTACAAAAATATTCAAATGAAATTATATAATTATATATTTTACATTAAATAGTATACTTTCATTAAATATTTCTTGGCTGTGCCACGGCATGGGGACAAATCTAGTATGTCAAATTTCTCTAATGATCTAATGAAATAATAATATATAGGTGTCACTATAGACAACTTCATACAAATTTCATCAAATATGTTTTTTTATGTGATGTAATACATTTGAACTTTATGTCAATTTTATAGTCTTTAATCACTATTTCAAGTCATGATTTGTGCAAACTCTTTTAGCTCAACATGTTAAATATGGGCTTATAAAATGGAATTGAATAGTATATAGATATAACGAGGTGAATTTCATTTTTTTAATAAAAATATATTTTAAAATAAGTTAAGGCTTTAATATAGAAAATATTAAATAAATTAATTAATTATACATTCCATTTATTAAATAATATTTTAAAATTAAAACCAAATTTGGTTAAGTTTTCCCAATATTTTACATGTGTAAATTTTCAATTGTCATATTTCAAATTAAAGATATATCAATCAATTATAATTTTGTCATGACGTTAATATAAAAAGTATTAATTTTTTTAATTAATATTAATATAGCTTAAAAAATAAGATAAGCCTCTAATATAGAAATATGAGTTAATTACATTTTTCATTCTGTTAATAAAAATATTTAAAATCAAAATCAATTTTTTATTTAAGATTTGGTAATATATTTCTTATATGAAATTTCAAATGTCATATTTCAAAAGAAAAATTATTTGATTAATTATAATTTTGTGTGAATTCTTTTAAACCAACATGTTAGATATTAATTTATAAAATAGAGTTAAGTACTACATATATAAACTACCATTTTTATAATAAAAATATTTTAAAGTAAGTTAATGTGTTAATATAAAGTATTAATTAAATTAATTAATTAATTAATTACATAGTTTTTTAATAAAAATATTTCAAAATTACAATCAAAATTATTAATTAAAAAAACCCAATATGACATGTTATATATGCTACTCAGTGTTATTTTATAAATTTATATTTAACATTTTCTTTAAATCATTAACACTAAATTGTAGTCAATCACATAATTTTTAGTTTGAAATATGACATTTGGACTTTGATATTTGAGAAAAAAACTAGTAAAATAAAAAAAATTAATGTCAATTTTAAAACATGTTTACTAAAAGAGTGAAATATGTAATTGACTCATATTTTTCTACTAAAGGCTTCACTTATTTTTTAAGGTATATCAATTGAAAATAAATTAATACTTTCTTAAAGATTTGACAAAAACATAACTAATATATTTAATTTTAAATATAGCATGTCATAATTGATATAAAAATGGATTTGAACATGGGTTCTAAATGGTGACCAATTAACCACGGGCATGGTCCCTGATGGTAGACCTGCTGGTCAACCAAATCTTAAAAGACGATTAATCAATTGATGTCAAGTCAGACAATCTGATACACATAGTTTGAGGTTTCATAATCCTAATGTAGTTGAGCATCAGTTAGAGCTAAAACCTAATAAGAAAGAAGTCCTAGTGTCGTCTCTGATCTAAAAACTAGAATCCAAGATAAAACCAAACCAAATGCATTTCTAAATTCCTCTTATCCTGTCTAAGTGATTTATTATAAAATTAATTGGTAAAATTGTTCAAATCAAATCGATCACTATCTAGTACTTAGGTCTAAGACCAAATATCATGTTTATGCTAGAGATAAACCTATGCTTGCATGTTTCAAGGATTTCCATATGATTAGTTAAGTGGAATTCTACCTTTTTTACTAACTTTTCATATAAGATGAATTTTTTAAAAAAATTATCCAAAAGTATTTTATATGATAGAAATTTGAAATATGGTTAGAGAATTTATCCTATCAAAATTAGGCCTAAATCAACATAGTTAAGAATGATGAATTGCTATGAGACCTAAGTAGGTAACAAGATCGTATATTAGACTGAGGAAAGACTTGGAATGCAAGATTTCATGAATTCAAGTTTAGGCCAAAAGTTACATGAGAACTGTAGAAACAAGATAACAAATTAGGAATTATTTTCTACATGATCATATGAATGTCTAATTGAAAGTATACATGAAATGGATTATCATTTGGGAATGTAGTAATTGTACAAATTGTGGATTGATTTAGAAATCTCAGCTTTGCATATGTATATAAGTATAAATGTTAAGAAATTATGGATTTTCAATGAATGTTAACAAACTTAATTTTCATGATTTAATTTACATTTCTCAAGCTTCCCAAATTTTCTTCTTAGAAATGTTTATTCAAATTTGTTTTAAAAGTAAAACAAGAATATTAGTGAAATAGATGAAAGAAACAGAATAACAAGGAGGGAATTTTTCTTTTATTCACAATGGTGTAAAATCCTCATTTACAATCATCTATATAAGGCTTTAAGCTTTAGAGAGAATTAGAGATAAATTTAACTGAGATAAACTCGACCAAAATAACTTATAATAATATACAGATAAATTAAAAGGATTTCATAGACATCCACATACTACTCCTTGGATGTCCATTTTATAAAAATATGCCATGTTCATACCCTTACTAGAGAAAAATCCAATGGCAAAAAATCCCAATAAAGGAAAAAGAGTACATAAATTTTATTTGAACAACTGCCTCATTAAAAACCTTGCCAATAAAAACTCAATGAGAAAAAAAAAATTTGTTAAGGGAAAAAGAGTATAGTATGAATTTAACTCCCTTGTTGAAAATATTACTTAAGATCTCTAAGTAGTCATAATACAATCTTATAAATCAACTTCTCAAATGTTGATGTGGGAAGTGCCTTCATGAATAAATTTGCTAGATTGTCACTTGAATGGATTTGCTAAATATCAATATCCTTATTCTTTTGGAGATCATGAGTGAAAAAGAGTTTTGGTAAAATGTGCTTGATTCTGTCTCCTTTAATGTATCCTTCTTTTAATTGAGCTATTCAAGCAATATTATCTTCATACAATCTTGTCAAAATTTCTTTATTACAATCTAGACCACATGCTCCTTGGATATGTTAGGTCATCGATCTTAGCCATATACATCCTTAACTTACCTCTTGAATTGCAATTATTTATGCATGATTTGAAGAAGTAACAGCTATAGTTTATTCGGCTGAATGCCAAGATATAGTTGTACAACCATATGTAAACAAATAGCCTATTTGAGATTGAACCTTATGTGAATTGGATAAAAATCCTACATCTATATAACTAATTAGTTCTAATCTAAACTTACATAAATAAAATAATCTCATATTATTTGTTCCTTGAAGATAACGAAATATATGTTTAATTCCATTCCATTGCTTTCTAGGTAGACAAGAACTATATCTTGCTAACAAACTTATCAAAAAGCTATATCAGGATGTGTATTATTAGCAAGATACATTAGTACATCAATTGTACTAAGATATAGTACTTCAAGAGTAAGAAGTTCCTCATTATTATTAAGAGATTAAAAAGGATCCTTATTAGTATCAAGTGACTAAACAATCATTGGGGTATTCAATGGATGTGATTTATCTACATAAAAATGTTTTAGGACCTTTCTAATGTAATTTGATTAATGAGTAAATATTTTATCATTTAAATGTTTGATCTACAAGGCAAGACAAAACTTTTTTTTTTCCAAGATCTTTCATTTCAAACTCTTTTTTTCAAATGCTTAACTACCTTTGGAAGCTCTTAATGAGTTCTACTATTGTTCAAATTATCAACATATACTGCAATTATGGCAAACTCAAATTCATATTTCTTTATAAAAATGCAAGTGCAAATAGGATCATTTTTATATCCTTCTTTCAACAAATATTCACTAAAGTGCTTGTACCATACTTGTCTAGATTGCTTTAATCCATTTAAAGATCTTTGTAATTTAATTGAATGCATTTCTTGGGAATTCTGATTGCATGCTTCTGGCATCTTAAATCCTTCAGGGATTTTCATATATATATATATATATATATAATTATTGAGCTTGCTATATAAATAGGTTGTAACTATATCCATTAAACGTATATTGAGCTTTTCATGTATTATTAGGCTAATAAGATATCAAAATGTGATTGCATCCATACAAGATAATATGTTCCCTTATAACCAATACCAGGTCTTTGTGAAAAACCTTGTGCTACAAGTCATGTTTTATATCTTGCAACTTCATTTTTCTCATTTCTTTTTTGCACAAAAACCTATTTGTACCCCACTAGCTTTACACCTTTAGGTGTTTGGACCACTGGTCTAGAAATCTCATGTTTTGAAAGTGAGTTCAATTTTAATTGAATTGCATCTTTTCATTTTAGCCAATCATCCCTATATCAGCATTCTTCAATTATCCTTGGCTCAAGATCCCTATTACTTTCTATAATATTAAGCACTACATTATATGCAAAAATGTTGTCAAAAACTATTTCTTTTCTATTATATTTTTCTAAGGCAAAGACATAATTTATTGATATTTCTTCATTTTCAATAATTTTAGGTACCTAAACTTCCTTTAGAAGCTTATTATCAATTAGGTCTTGAGTCTCCTTAGGAGCATTTGTCTCCTCATTAAAGTTATTTTTTCTCATATACTCCCCTTCTCTTGTGAGGTTTTTTATCTTTGGAATCAATTAGTCTACTATGCTTCAAGCGTGCATTAGATTCATTTGTTATAGTATTTACATATTATCCTACTGGGACATCAATTCAAACTATAGTATTTATAGTTGGTATATATAATTTGGTTACTCTCTTTAGGTCAGTAAATGCATCTGGTAATTCATTTGCTATTATTTATATATGGATAATCTTTTAAACTTCAAGTTCACATTGTTTTGTGTGATGATCAAGGTGATTTAGAGATGATACATTCCATGTAATATCTTTCTTTAGCTACTTGTTTTCTCCCCCTAAGCTAGAAAATTTATTTTAACAAAATGGCAATAAAAAATTGTTATGAAAACATCTCTTGTCATTGGTTCAAAGTATTTAATAATAAAGGAAGATTCATACCAATATATATTCCTAGCCTCTTGAGGACCCATCTTTGTGCATTGTGGTGGAGCAATTAGAATATATACTACACAAACAAAAATTCTTAGATGGGAAATATTTAGCTCATGACCAAAAGCCAATTATAAAAGGGAAGACTTGTGATAACTTACGGCCTAATGCGTACAAGTGTTGCTGCATGTAAAATGGCATGCCCCCAAGCAGAAACAAAGAGTTTTGTTCTCATAAGCAATTTTCTGGCTATCAATTAAGGGTGTTTAATAAAAGATTCTACTAAACCATTCTATGTACAAGCATGTGCTACAAAATGTTCAATAGTTATTCTAATTAACATACAATAATCTTTAAAGGTTTTAGATGCAAACTTACTAGTATTATCAAGATATATTTTCTTAATTGAATAATTAGAAAATTATACTCTAAGTCAAATTATTTGAGTAAGCAACCATGCAAATGCTAGGTTGCGATTGACAATAAACACATATGTAATCATGTTGTAGAAGCATCAATTAAAACTATAAAATACCTAAATGGTCTGCATGGTGGATGAATAGATCCACATATGTCAACTTATATTCATTCTAAAAACTTAGGGGATTCAATTTTAACTTTAGCTGGTGATATCCTTATTATTTAATTTACCTTGAGAACAAGCAATACATGAAAATTCATCTGATTGAAGAATCTTCTGGTTCTTTAATGGATGACCATGTAAATTTTCAAAGATTTTTGCATCATTATTGATCAAGGATGGCCTAACCAATCATGCCAAATAGTAAAAATATTTTGGTTAGTGAACTTATGGTTCACTATAGCATTTATTTCAATCAAATTTATATATGTGTCGTATAAATCAGAAGAAAATTATGGTAATTTTTTCAATTCATTTTTCTTACCTCTAACAACTATTGTAATGTAAAGATATTCAATATCTTTTTCATTGATGGTCTCAATGTGGTATCCATTTTGTCATATGCCTCTAAAACTTAATAAGTTTCTTTGAGACATAGTTTACAACAATGCATCATTTATACTTATTTGTGTTCTTCTTGATAAAATTATGTTAGCTCTTCTAAAGCCTTCAATCAATTTTGCACTTCCAGATATTATATTGACATAATTTTTACCAATATTTAATCAAGAAAAATATTTTCTATTCTTAAGAATTGTGTGCATTGTTGCACTATTTATGAGACATAAATTTTCGATATTGATTTTTAATCCAAGTAAAGATCGGGGAGTATCTATATTTCTTCATTAAAAGAATAATGTAAGAGAAATTGCATAATAATAAAAGGAAACATTATATTTGAAATTTTATACTAAAGCAATTTATTAATATTTATTGATAAATTAAAAAAACCTAAACTTAAGCAAAAACAAAGAAACATAACCAGAAAAGCTAAACTAAAGCAAAAACAAAGAAAAATAACTAGAAAAAAATTAAAAATAATGTTTCTCATTTTTTTGACATTCTCATCCCTAATTAAATGATCAATTCTTCCTTCGAACTGTTAAAAAAAATCTACCACATCTAAATGTATTGGATCATAAAAATCATGGTTGAAGGCATTCTCATTAACAAAATTTGTCTATACATTTTTCTCTTTTCCTTTAGGTGAGGCTTGATAAAGTTCTACAAGATGTTTGGATATATAATAGGTATGTGACTAATGTCCTTTGATACCACATCGATAGCATATGTTTTCTGAACTTTTTGATTTCTTATTATTTTAGCCTTTTTCTTCATTATTCTCCCACTTCTTGTGGTGAAAAGTATGAAGAAAAATATATAATTTAAATAGGTCAATTAATCATGTTATAAGCATGAATTTATACAAATCAAAAGAGATAAATGGAAGGAGATTAATATTAAATAGTTAGCTGGATTTTTTGAATCTATCATAGTAATAATTCTATAAATCTTCTCTTTTGATTTCTCGATCTCCCCAGTAACGATCTCTTGATCTCTTTAGCTATCCAATCGGACTCTTATCTTAAGGTGTATTGTTCAACTTTGATCAATCCCCTTGATTCAGATGAAAAATTCTCTTTGCGGGTTTTGCTAGCTCTATAACCTAGCCACCATAACATGGAGAATATAATAGCAATTAGGATGGGGTTAGCAATAATGGCATAATAGGTTAGAGTTATAGACCCCTTACTTACTTTTACCACTATGACCAAAGTAAAATTATATCGGGTCAATCCACCCATCACGGTATAGGCCCAATAAAAATAAGCATCACACCATTTTAGCATATAAACCTAAGCATCATGAAAGGCCAAACTTAATCATCACTTAAATGGGCTAAATTAACATAATTTTGACATTCTTATATTATTATAGTCCAAATTTTTACAATTAACTTAAAATATGTTGCTCCATTAGGGACACCTTATAACTCTTTTAGAAGCAACCCATTGTCTCTTTCTAGAATCACAAGTATCTTCCCAATGCACCAATAATATAAGTTATATCAAGACATGTGCATGCATCAGGTTACCAACAACAGAAGTATATCAGACATTTTTCATCTTTGCTTTTTCATCATTATTTTGAAAACACTAAGCTTTTAAAAATATCTTACCTTTTTAGATGGCTATAGAAAATGAAAGTACATTGATATGTTGAACCTTTTTAATCTTTCTCAATGTACAACCTTTGAGACAACCTAAGTATACCCAAAGATCTATCATGATGAATTTGTATACCTAGTACAAAAGAAGCATTGCCAGGATCCTTCATTTCAAAATGTTCTTATAGCATCTGCTTTGTCTCATTTAACGGGTTCACATTATTACTGACAAAGAGGATATCATCAACATAAAGTACCAAAATTAGAAAACTGCACATGTTTACTAGCATGTAGATGCACTTGTGTGCGTTATTCTTCTTGAATTTAAGAGAAGTCATCATCCCATCAAACTTGAGATATCATTTCCATATATGGTCTAAAACAAGCATCTAGACAGTGGTATTTCAAGTTTGATAAGATTGTGACTTCTCTTGTACTAGATGGATGTCAAAATGACCTTCTTGAATGGTGACCTATCAAAAACTATATACATGAATCATCCAAATGGTTTCCAAGAGAAGGGCAAAGAACAGCTTATGTGTAAACTAAAAAAGTCTATATATGGTTTAAGACAAAGAAGTCCATATATGGTTCATCGTCTAGACTTTTGTTTTAGACAACACCATTCAAGAAAGTCATTTTAAATCCAAGAGAAGTCATAATCTTGTCAAACTTGAGATACAAGTGTCTTGACACTTGTTTTAGCCATATATGGAGTTTTTTTAGTTTACACACAATGTGTTCTTTGCCTTTCTCTTAGAAACTATCTAGCTTATTCATGCATATAATTTCTAACTGATCACCATTCAAGAAGGTCATTTTGACATCCATCTAGTGCAACTCTAAGTCAAAATGAGCCATCAGTACTATAACAATTCAAAATGAGTCCTTAGTTGAAACTAGCAAGAAGGTTTCTTTATAGTCTATACCTTCTCTCTAAGTAAAGCACTTTGCAATAAATCTGGCTTTATAACTCTCATTATTACCTTAAGCATCCCTCTTAGTCTTAAAAACCTATTTACAACTAATTCATTCACAATAGTCAAGTAATTCAACTAAATCCCAAACTTCATTCTTATGTATAAAGGCTAATTCATCCCTCATAGCATTAATCTACTCTTTAGAATTAGGACTAGACATGGCCTATAAAAAATTTATGGGGTTAAAATCATCAATAACATCATATTTATGTGCCTATCGATATATCAAGTAATCATTTAAAGTAGTCAATCTATGTGCCTTTCAGGGCCTCCTTAAGGACATTTCTTCAATTGTCTTAACTAACTCTACATCTTTTATCATTGGCTACACTAGATCATCTAGTGGAACAATAGAAGATGTCTTACCCAATGTAAGTGCCAATGGAATCATAACTTATTCTTCCTTGAATATGGTAATGCACAACACCTGACTCTTATTATCCAACTCATTCTCTAAGTACATAACATAGTTTAATTCAACAACTCTAGTGGAATAAGTTAGACAATAAAATCTACTACCTCTAGAGCCATTGTCGTAACCAATGAAGAACCTTGTAACAATTTTAGAATCAAGCTTCCTTGTAGATGGAACATATGGCCTCACCTTAGCTTTACAACCCTAAATATGGAAATATCCTAGACTAGGCTTCTTCTCACAAATCAATTCATAAAGGGTCTCTGTTGGGTTTCGATTCAGTAAGCACAGCGGAAAATTAAAATTTTTTTTTCAAAACCCACCAAGGATCCATGCGCAAAACATAAATCAGTTGGACAGGATAATACCTTATAGTGTTGCGTTTAATGCAAAAAGCAGCAACACTGATTCTGTCTCCTTATGGTGTTGCAGTTGAAGCAGAATGTAGCAACATAGGTTTTGTCTCCTTGATGCTGCGGTTGGATGTGAAATAGCAACACAAATTTCGTCTTCTTGATGTTGTGGCTGGATGTAATGTTGTGGTTTGATGTAGAAAAATCACCAACACAGATTGACAAATCTGTGTCTCTATGGTATCCACATATGAGGAAGACAAAACTCCAATCTGCCAGATGAAATAGCCTCACACACTGTGCTTCTACTAGGAAAATGCCTCTCTCTATTTTCTAAGATCTCTCAATGGTTTTTCTAAAAAAAAAAAATTATTTTTCACTTTGACTACTCCCTCACTAATCCCTTAAATGTTACATTTATAACACTAGGGTTTAGTGAGAAAAGACATAGGCTCAATCCAACTGAAAGTCCTAGTCCTAACCCAACTGAGTATCCTAGTCCAACAGAAAGTATGGAAAGGTTTTTGGGCTTAAGTTATTAACTTAGTCTAACTAATGTCAATAATTAAACCCAATGCAATATAATCTTAATAAAGCCCAAGAAATATAATATTACTTTAATATTAAATAATATTACATTATAATATAATCCAACATTATATT
>JANHAO010010799.1:0-17390 GCA_026873985.1 Saraca asoca | reverse complement strand
TTCGTTTCCTCAGGGACTCGTCCTCGCGAGGCCAATTTTAGTATACAACAAATTTTATGGGGAATCATGTTAAATGTGTTACTATTATGCTTTGACTGGTATGTATATTTTACTATTGTAATTTAAAGTTTTTAACTTGGTTTTATTACTTGACGAATTTATTCCAAAAAAAAAAAAGGTAAAAATTAGGGAGAAATAGCAAGTTGCTCTTTGCAAAACTGTGACAGTGTCTTGATTGTGCAATAACCATATTAACAACTATATTTTTTAATTTGCTATTGCGCTAACACACTTTATACAGAATACAACTTGATTTATGCAGTGTCACGGTTGTACCAGTTAATGGAACAAAAAAGAGCAAGCAGTAGCTATTTCCTTTACTTTTTGCAAAATGATAGCTCATGGCTAGTTACATGGCAAACTAGTAACAACTGGAAACTTACTGAACTACTATTGGACCCTTTGCTCTTTGCTCCTTGGCTTCACCTATAAGTAGGAGGCTTCTTCTCTTCAAGAAAGCACACCACAAAAACAAAGCATATTGAGCGTTAGGCTTCTTCTCTAATCTTCTTGTATTATTTTTGAGAGAAAAATTGTTCTTCATATGCACACACACACATATATATATTCTTAGAGAGTTTTAGAAAAGAAAATTTCTTTTTATCTTTAAATGTATTTTGATTCAGTAGTTTGAGATTGAGTGAGAAAAACACTTGTATAATCCTTAAAAACTAGGAATTGTAGTCTTGGTGTGAGACTAGAAAATCCTCAAGTCAAAAAGTAGAATTACTTGAGTCCTTGAAAATCAAGTGGTTATTGGTTGTAAGAGGGCTAAAAACAAAGTGCTAGTGGATAACCCTCTAATGCTCATTTGACATTGACAAAGATGAGTAAACCTAAAAAGTGTTTCTTTTAGGTTATAGAACCTTTATACATTCGATTGTATCTTCTTTACCCCATTCTTTCTATTTATGCTCTTTTACTTGCTATTTGCAAAGTAGCTCGCTATTTTTAAATTGCATATTTTACTTGCTTTTTTTGAACTAGAATTTGCTCTTTCTAAAAAAAATAAAAGAAATATTTTAAAGGCTTGAAATTAATTTTTATGCCAATCCACTTCCATCTTGGTGTTTTAGCACTATCATTTAATATCAGAGTTTGGTCTCTATTGTGGCCTTAACCACTTTGAGTAAAGATCTTGTAGGTACATAATGGATTCTCATGGTCAAGAAGGATACTTTACAACTAGAACACCATGGTTGGCACCAACTATAATTATTGAAAGTATCAAACGATGATCGATTTTTAAGTCATTGATGATGAAACGTGGGAAATGATTAAGGAAGGATACACCACTACAATGAAAAAGCAGGATAAAAAAGATGTTCCTAAACCAAAGAAAGATTGGAGTGAAGATGAAAAGAAAAAGGTTAGTCTCCATGCAAAAACAAAAAATGCAATCATATGTGCCATGGCTTTAAAAGAATTCAAGAAAATATCCAAATGCACAATGACAAAAGAGATGTGGGAAAAGCTCCTTGTGACATTTGAAAGAACTAAGCAAGTAAGGCAAACACATATAGGTATTCTTATTCAAAAATATGAACTCTTTCAAATGGAAGAAGGTGAATCAATTGAAACCATATTTGAAAGGCTTTCCACCATCACAAATGATCTTCATACTCATGGAAGAATCATTCCCGAACATGATCTTATCCTAAAGATTTTATGGTGTTTTCCATGATCATGGCAATCCAAATGTGATGCAATTCAAGAAGGTAACAATCCTGAAACTCTTACATATAATAAGCTAAGAGATAAACTCTTGGCATATAAAAAAACATATATGAAAGATACTCATGATAGAAGAAAAAGAAATATTGCTCTTAAATGAAAATGATGAAATGACATATCTAGCAAAAAGATTTTTTAATACTATCAAGAGAAAAAGGGCTAGATAAAAGAAAATCTCCTTTGTGGAAAGAGCAAATAAGAAAAACAAATAGCAACTAAGTTCCAACATGCTATGAATGTAAAGAACTTGGTCATATAAAGGTCGATTTTCTAAATCTCAAGAAAAGTTTCAAAGACCTCCAAAAAAGAAAAGTTGATGGCTTCATAGGATGATGAAGTTGTCGCCTCCAACGGTGATCAAGAAGAAGAACATGAGGAGAAAGTGACAAATCTTTGCTGCATGGCATAAGATCACTATATTGGGGTAATAAATGACTATCTTGAAAATCCTATTCCTTATGATAAGTTATAAAAAGCTTTTGGTAGTTTTTTATTTGATTTTCAAAGGGTTATGAAAAATTATTTAAATGTTTTTAATGAAAATATTTCTTTGAAAAAGAAATTTGAATCTTTGAAAAAGGAAAAACAAGTTTCACTTGAAGAAGTTGAAGATTTGAAAAATAAAAATTGCTTTTTGGAAAATAAGTCCTTACAAAAAGTAATTGATTTTCAAAATGATTTAGAAATTAAAAATGATATTTTATCAAATAAGATTACTTCTTTAGAAAAAGAAAAAGAACTTTTAGAGGAAAAAATAAGTTCTCTTCAAGTTCTTTTCAAAATAAAAAATTAAGTTTTATCAAATAAACTAGTTTCCTAAAAAAAAGAAAAAGGAAAAGAAGTTTTGGAAAAAAAATGTCACTTTAATGAAAAATAATTTTTCAAAAAAATTGAAAAACAAAATACTCAATTAAAAAGATAAATCTATTTTTTAAAAAGTGACCTTGCTTGATTTGTAAAAAGCACAAGGAGTTTAAATACTCTTTTGGGAAAACAAAGATGATTTTTTGATAAAGGGAAAGTTGGCTATATTGATGGAACTAGTACTAAGTATTACAAGAATTTTTTTGTGAAAACTAGTAACACATCTAGTCCTCACATAACATATACCTATTATGGGAAAAATGGATGCATCACAATCTTGTGCTATAAGAAAAAATCATATGATATAGATGCATATTCTTGGGTATCACAAGGTTAATGTCAAAAGAAGTATAAGACTTATCCAAAAGGACTCAAAATGATTTAGTTACCTTAAAATAGATAACTCACTTTTTGTAGGTTAGCTTCAAATCAAGTGTTGGAAAGAACAGTTGCTTTCTTGATAGTGGTTATTCGAAATACATGATGAGAGATTCAAGCAAGTTAACCTCTCTTAAACTAAGTCAAGGAGGCAAAGTAGTTCTTGGTGATGACATTAAATGCACAATTATCGATATTGGTAAAATTAGTATAAACTCTTCATCTCATATCAATAATATTAGAATAGTTGAAGAACTTAAACATAACCTCTTAAGTATTAGTGAACTTTGTGGCAAAGGCTATATAGAGTTGTATTTGAATCCTCTCATTGTTATGTGCAAAGATCATCAATAACAAAAAATCATTTGTAGGTCAAAGAAAAGATAATATTTATGCAATTTCCTTAAAGAATATTCCTCCAAAGAAAACAAAATGTATTATTTCTACAAATGAGCAAAGTTGGTTATGGCATAAAAGGCTTGGTCATGTAAATGTATGACTTATTTGGAATCTTGACAAAAGTGATGATTTCTTAAGACATACTTAGGTACTCTTTCTTGTTCATAAAGATGATACTTTTTATGAATTTGAAAAATTTTCCAAAGAGATTCAAAATCAAAAAGTGTGTGCATATCAAGCATTAGAAGTGATCATGGTAGAAAATTCAAAAATTATCTTTTCAAACTTTTTATGAAAATAATGGTATAAGCCATAATTTCTCATGTCCTAGAACTTTTCAATAAAATGGGGTAGTGGAAAGGAAAAGATGAACTTTAATTGACATGGCCAGAACCATACTTCATGGAAATGATCTTCCAAAATATTTTGGATAGAATCAATAAACATATCATATAATATCATTAATAGATGCTTGATATGTCCCATCTTAAGGAAAACCACTTATAAGCTTTGGAATGAAAGGAAACCCAATATAGGTTACTTCCATGCTTTTGGTTATAAATGTTATATCTTGAAAAATGGGCAAGATCACCTAGTAAAACTTGATTTGAGATCCAATGAAGGTAGTTTCTTGGGTTATTCTTTCACTAGCAAAGCTTAGAAAGTTTATAATAAAAGAACTCTCGTGATTGAGAAATTTATGCATGTTGTGTTGGATGAAACTAATGATGTTCATTTGAGAAGGGATTTAGTTGATAATGTAGATGATTTCATGACAAAAAAGAATGCTACTTCATCAAATGCTTAGAAATAAAAAGTATAACAAAGTAACCTGAATAATTAAGTGGATGCAGAAGAGTAAAAGAATTAAAAAGAGCAAGAGGATCCGGAAAAGCAAGTGAACTCAAATGAGCAGCCCAAGGAACAAACTCTTACAAGGTTGCATCAAAATCTACCTAGAGAATGGAGACACATGCTTAGCTATCTAATGGAATATATCATTGTTGACCCATCTCAAGGAATTCAAACTAGATCCTCAAGCCTAAAAATTAGCAATTATTTAGCTCTTTTCTCTCACATAGAGCTGAAAAATGTCAAATGAGGCTTGAATGATGAAAGTTGGATCCAAGCCATGCAAGAGGAACCCACTCAATTTGGAAAGAATAAAGTGTGAAAACTTATGCCCAAACCACAGGAAGATTCAATCATTAGCACAAAGTGAGTTCTTCACAACAAGCTTGATGAATCCCAAAAAAAAAAAGGTAAGAAACAAAGCATGGTTAGTAGCATAAGTTTACAATCAATAGGAATATATTGATTATGATGAAACTAATGCTCCTATTTCTAGACATTAATCTATTAGAATACTACTTGCTTTTGCATCATTCAAGAATTTTAAATTATACCAAATGGATGTCAAAAATGATTCCTTGAATGGCCTCTTAATTGAAAAAATTTATGTAAAATAACCTCTTAGATTTGAAAATATTGAAAAACCCAATCATGTTTTTAAACTCACTAAGACTTTGCATGGTTTCAAGTAAGCTCCTAGAGCCTGGTATGAAAGGTTAAGCAAATTACTTATTGAGAATGGTTTCACAAGTGGAAAAGTAGATATTGCTTTGTTCATAAAAAACATTGAGCATGATATTTTGATGGTGCAAATATATGTTGATGATATTATATTTGGATCTACTAATGAACTCTTGTGCAAAGAATTTTCAATCTCATGAAAGGAGAATTTGAAATGAGCATGTTGGGAGTGTTATCCTTGCTAGCATATATTCTTCAGTTTTGATATTGAAAAACAATTTTATTTGATGTCATAATCTAACCATATTATTTTGAGTATTTATTTATTTTACAAACTTAAAGTTGATCAAGTGACATTCAAGATATCAAGAGATCTAACCTAGTCTTTGGATTTAATGACTTTTATAGGATTTTTTGTAAGTGTAATCTAATCAATTTTTTATCCAAATATTTTTCTAAAATAGATAATCTAAGGTAGAAATAAATCAAATGAAATGAGTTTAAAACAAGTACTTTCTAATTATATTTTCTATGCATTCTCACAAGTTAAATTTTTATAAAAAAATTATTTTTCACTTTATACATCGATTCATAGAAAGAATCTTATAAAATGTACTTGAATCGATTCACAAACCAATTCATGAATAAAAACTTTTGAAAATGCTTTTACCAAAACTTTAGAAAATAATTTGAATCGATTAGGTAATCGATTTATAATCTTTTTATACCAGAGGGTAAATCGATTCATGCATCGATTCGATCATGAATTTCTTCATGATTTTCATAAACTGAATTGATTCACAAATTGATTTGTTGGTTATAATCTCTAAGAATTGATTTATGAATTAATTCAAGGACTAAAAATTAGCTATTTTTCAAATGTCGATTACAATAACTATAAATACCCTTTTCCTTTCATTTTAGGAAATAACTTCATATTAGTTTTCTAACACTTTGAACGCGAACATTAGAGAGAATTCTTATGCTTCATCTAATCTAACACTGCCTCTCAAAATCACATTTGATTAAAAGCTTGGATCAAATTCTGTGAAGATTACACGGTTCATTAATTGAGATTTTTATCTCAATTGTGGTATTGTTTTCTTTTACCTAATTCTTGTTTGTTTTTAGGTTTCTAAGGTTGATAAGAAGCTAGAGATACAAGGAAGAGGTTGATCATCCCTTACGTCTTCTAGTGGTTGTAAGGTTGATTACAATTAAGCTGAAGGGGTAGTGTTATTGTATCTATAGGTTTTACAAAAGCTCAATGTAAATCTTGTTGTAAATTAGTTGTTCAGGAACCTAGTTAAAATCTTGTTGTAGTAATGAAAGAGATCATCCAGTTGAGGATTGATCCAATGGATGTAGACTTTATCTATGGTTTCAGATGAAATTGAATCACTTTAAAAATCTGTGTTCTTGATTTATCTTTCTATACCATTCATTATTGCATTCTGTTATTTTGATATTTTGCTGCATTATTGCAATTTTGATCTAAGTGCATCTTTAAATTCTAATATAATTCTGATTAATTGTAATTCTATTAATTATTGAACTATTCAATTTGATTAATTGGAAATTGAATTTCTAATTTTATCAGTAACTTCAATATTATCTTTATCTTTTAATAGAATTTTATTGAAAAACCTTGTGCAACAAGAATCCAATCTCAAAGGCAAAAAAAGTATTTTTACAAACGTAAATAGGGCAAGATCTATAACTTTGGGACCCTCGGTTGGTATCAGAGCTTTTGGCTCTTGATACTCTTTATTTTCTTAAAGAGAATGGATTCTTATTTCACATTGTTGCCTGAATGTCCTCCTTTGAACAAGCTACCTGGTTTTAATGGACATCACTTTACCTATTGGAACAAAAGATTAAAGACTTTGTTGAAGCCACTAACATGGACATGTGGGAAATTGTAGAGGATGGTTATAATCCACCACAAACACTGATAAATGGTGCTATTAAACTGAAGCCTTAAGTCTTTATAGATAGAAGAGGAAAGAAAAAAACACCTTCTTGGCTTTAAAGTTAAATGGATTATTTCTAACTCACTTTCCTTTAATGAATATTAAAGGATTTCAAATTGCACCATTGCTAAACAAATTTGGGACACCTTAGAAGTAGCACATGTAGGCACAACTCTGGTTAAAGCATTTAAAGTACATGTGTTATTGTTTGAATATGAAATGTTTAAGATGGAAAAGGGTGAATCAATTAGAGATCTTATTCAAAGATTCACTATCATAACTAACCATTTGATATTGGTTGGAAGAACCTTTGATAAGGCAGACTTAGTCCATAAAATTATAAGATCTCTCATTGAAGAATGACAGCCAAAGGTGACAACCATAAAGGAATCACTAAAGATGGGGATGCTAACAAATCAATAGCTCTATGGAAACTTAGAAGAGCATGAGTTAGAGCTGAAAAGATATAGAAAAAATGGAAATAACAAAAGGAAGAGAAATTTGGCACTTAAGGATACAAAATTATTTGAAACTGATGATAAGGAGTCTGACACTAATGAAGAAGCTGATGAGAAAGACCAAATGGCACTCCTAAGCAAAAAATTGCAGAAACTACTAAGAGAAAAGAGGAATAAGGAAAAGAGGAAACCTATTCCACAATAGAGAAATTAAAGCAAAAATGAGCAAGAGAGTTTCTCATACACTTCTACATGCTTTGAATGCAAAATATCGGGAGACTTTAGACCAGATTGTCCAATATTTTTGAAGAAACAACTTGAGAATGAGAGAAAGAAAAGAAAAATAACTTTTAAGAAAAGTAATCCAGCAATTTGGGATGATGAACAAGCTAAATTTAGAGATGAAGAATAAGAAATTGAGGAAGGGCAATTCTCTACCTTATGGTCAGAATTGATGATGAAAATGAGGTATTTAGAAATCAATCCTTCTTTTACTTTAGAGATGAGCTTCATTCCATTGATGGCTATTCTAGTGATTATGAATCTAACTCTGCTGATGATGATCAAACTGATGATTTGTATGAAGAGCTATATGATGTTTTGAAAAAGTCTAAGAAAGATATAAAACATGCTAGAGTAGAAAAAGAAGCCATACTTGAAAAAATTCAACAAATTGAAAAAAAGAAAAATGAGCTGTATGATCTAGCTGAAAAAGTTCTGAGTGAAAATAAAGCTTGCGATTAATGTGAAATTGACAAATCCAAGATAGACACATTGACCAAGGCTTTACATGGTTTCACAAATAGTAAAATAAAATTGAATGATATGTTGGAAAATTAAACTAGTTTTCAAAACAAATTTGGTCTAAGATTTTGACAGCAAACTAAGAGAAGATCAAGGAATAATTCTAAAACTATCGAGTCTAATAAAAAACTCAGTCATATTACATGTTTTTACTACAATCAAAAGGGACATCATATTAAGCATTGTCCATATAGAAATGGTACATATGAGTTGAAACCAAATGAGAAACTAGTTTGGATACCAAAAGCACTTACCTCTATCAGAAACTTTGTTATGTCTACTAACACATTTGGACACAAGACTTTCTTGGTGCCACAAATGCAAGTGTAATTCTTGATTTGCAGGTATGTGGGAGACACAAGAGCAATCTATGGTTCCTAGATAGTGGCTATTCATGCCCTATGATAGGAAACAAGGACAAGTTTATCTCTCTTACACACATAACAGGAGGTAAAGTCACTTTTGGTGATGATGGTAAAGGTAAAGTGAAAGGAATTGGTAAGGTTGGCAAACTTCCAAATTATTTTATTAATGATATTTTGTTTTTAGATAGCCTTAAGCATAACCTACTTAGTATCAATTAGTTTTGTGAAAAGGAAAACCAAGTAATTTTCAATTTAAATAAATGCTTAGTCATAAACAATAATGATAAATAGGTTAAGTTGGTAGGTGTTATGGTAAAATCCGGTAAACCCAAGTTTTGAATCCTAAGCTACAAGATGAATGTAAAAAAAATGAGAAAGAGAGAGAGAGGAAGAATAGGGAGACACTAGAAGTTTTTAATGTGGTTCGACTAAAGTTAGTTTGACCCCTACGACCACGGCTTTTATTACTCTTTGCTGAGTATTTTTGTATCTGATGATTGTGTGTCCCATGTATAATGATTTCATCCCCTTTTATAATGGTAAAGGGTTATAGTTTGAATGTAAATCTATAAAAGATAAGTATCATGACTTAATTGGATTACATAGTAGATCAGGATAGACGGTTATAATAGACTCCTACTAGAATAGGAGACTGGACGGACTTTCCCGTTGGTTGAGGATGCTTTCCATGAGCTGCGAGCCAGGCCTTGCTTTCTCGACTTGAGGTTGCTACTTTGACCTATGTTGACTAGTGACCTTGGCTCATATTTAGTGACCTAGTATCTTGGTTTAGTAGCCTCAATTCAAATGAGCTAGGCCTTTGTTAGATAAGTTTATCCATTAGGCTTTTTCCAGCCCATTTATGTTGTTTCAAAAATTGCCTACAACATTAGCCCCTAGCTTTCAATGTAATCTATGGACTGGGAGTTGTAGTTTACTGGTAAAAGTTAGAGATCGTAATTAGTTATACTATTGTTTGGAATTCTATTTTGTCATTTTGTTTGCCTGTGTTATTATTACTGCATTGAATGCACACACCTTTTCGTAACCATCAGTATAGTAACGACAGAGCCTTATTTTTCACTAAACCATTAGATCAAGGGTAATTGATTAGTCCTTCAAGCTATTTCAATTATATAGGGTGAAGAGAACCCTTTCTTTCTTTTCAGAAATTCGGTGCTTCATTTCCTACTTCCTAGGGTTTAGTGTCCCAATGGGCTTATTGGTTAAGTTTCCTATATTTTCGATGATCTGGGTCTTAGGTGTAGTGATTTGAGGTGTTTATGGTCTGCTGCATAAGAATTCCCATGGATAATCCTTTTTGAGGATTCTGGGAAGTTTTGTACAGATCATGGAATTATTTCCTCATGGTGGAGTTAGTGAGTTTAGTTCATTTACCTTAAATCTCTCACTCTTTCACAAGATGACCCAAATGTTTGGTTCCTTAGGATGCACCCATAATGATGCAGTTAAGGGACAAGCTCTTGTCTTAGGGGGAGGATTAAGAAGCAGCTTGAGAGTGATCCAATGATCAAATGGTGTATGACTTGCTTCATCAAGATTCAGTTTCTGAAAGTTAGTCTTCTAGGGCCATGATGGCTATAGGCTTATTTTGATTTATACTTTTAAACATATGTATATTTATCTTGTTGAATGAGGTTTTAATGAACTTTGTGTAATATTGTCATTTTGTCCAAGCTTGCATTAAGTTCGATGAATAGATTCAATGTTTTTTGTCTGGTCAAAGTATGGTGCACGAGTCAGGTGCCCAAGTAGGTTGTGCTATGATAAGCTTGTTGCTCAGTGGGTAGCACGAATGTAGTGCTGAGTAGTAGGTCACATGTGGTGCCAAAAAGTAGGTCATATACAATGCCGAATAATAGGTCACATACGGTGCCAGAGAGTAGGTTGTATACGATGCTAAAGAGTAGGTCATATGTGATGCTGAATAGTAGGTCACATATAGTGCCAAAGAGTAGGTTGCATGCGTTGCCTAATAGTAGGTTGTATGTGGTGCTGAATAGTAGGTCACATGTGGTGCCAAATAGTAGGTCTCATATGGTGCCAAAGAGTAGGTTGCATGCGGTGCCAAATAGTAGGTTGCATATGATGCCAAAAAATTGTTGTATGCAATGCCAAATAGTAGGTCACATACAGTGCCAAATAGTAGGTTGCATGTAATGCTGAATAGTAGGTCGCATGCGGTGTCGAATAATAGGTCACATACAGTGCCAAATCTTTATAAGTATGTCAAGTTAACTGCCCCTTCTAGATTCAGGAGGTCGAGTGCTCGCTTCTGGGTAGGCCATTTTTTATTATAGTACTCTATTGAAAATTCATTCAAGAGTTAATAAGCAACTATAAAATTGAAAAGAATATTGTAAGGTTAGATAAGCAAACTCAAGCTTATTGATAATATGGGTGGAGATGTTTAGCGTTTCAAGCTCAACGGAACTCAGCTTCGCTCATGTTTGCTAGATAGTAAGATCCATTTCCCAAATCTTCTTTGATCATGTATGGCCTTTCCAGTTTAGACCTAGTGTGCCATCATTGCCTTGCAAGCTTCAAGGAGGATGAGGCAAAGCACAAGTTCCCTAGTTTTGTAATGCCAAACACAAACCTTCCTATTGTAATATCTTGCAACCTATTTTTGATATGTTGCAACTCTGAGGTGGGCTATTTCTCTTGTCTCTTCTGTGAGGTCGAGGTTTACAATGAACAACTGATTGTTATCATCTAGATTGAAAGTAGCTCTTCATTGTGAAGTTACCTCGAGTTTAGTTGGGATCATAGCTTCGGATTCATATACCATTGAGAAAGGAGTTTCTCCTATGGTGCTTTAAGTTGTGGTTCTATAAGCCCAAAGTACTTTCTACAGTTTGTCTACCTATGCTCCCTTTTTGGCTTCCAACCTCTTCTTCAAGACATGTTTGATAATCTTGTTGATGGCCTCGACTTGTCCATTGGCTTGAGCACAGTCTACAGTTGAAAAACTTTTCATGATTTTAAAATCATCACAGAATCTGAGGAATAACTCATTATTGAATTGGGTCCTATTGTTAGTCATAATCTACAGAGGGACTCTAAACCTGTAAATAATATTAGCCCATACGAACTTTTCAATCTTTGCAGAAGAGTTTTGTGCCAGTTCCTTTGCCTTTGCCCACTTAGTGAAATAGTCAATAGTAACTACTACATGTTTGTACTTCCCGTAGTCTGTCTACAGTGATCCAATTAGGTCCATGCTCTAGATCATGAAGAGCCAAGGACTAACCATCTGTTGTAGATAGGCTAGTAGAGCTCATGGGACTTTGGTGAATCTCTGACACTTGTCACACTTCCTAACGAGGTTGAGAACATCCTATTTCATTGTAGGCCAATAAAATCCCTATTGGAGTGCCTTGTGAGCTAAGGACAACCCCCTAGCATGGTTCCCACAATGGCCAACATGAATATCCTTCAGGATGATGTCATAGTCATGAACATCTATGCACCTTAGGAGTGGGGTTGAGAATCACTTTTTATATAGCATGTTATCATAGATGTAGTACCTAATTGCTCGAGCATGCAATCAATGAGTTTCTATCTTATCTTGTGGTTGTTTGTTATCTTGTAAGTAATCTAAGATTAGACTCATCCCTGAGTTCTACGCCACAACAATTGCCATTACAACACCCTTTTATTTTGTGCTTGGTGATGGAAGGAACTTTATTGGGATCACTCCTAAAAAATCTACATCTTTGGTTGTGACCAAGCAAGCTAATGCATCTGCATGCATGTTTTGAGCTCATGGGATCTGATTATCTCATATTACTGGAAAGATCCAAGTAGTTCTTGAACCTTTAGAAGGTAGATTGCCATTTTGGCCCCTTTGTTTGGTACTCACCCACATGTGGCAAACTATAAGTTAGGAATCACTAAATATTCTTAGGTATTTGGCTTGCATCTCCCTTGCCAAACGAAGCCCTGCTAACAATGCTTCATATTCAGCTTTGTTATTTGTGGCCTAAAAATCAAATCTTAGTGCATAGAGGATTTTGTGTCCCTCAGGGATGATTAGAAGCACCCCTGCCTTGGCCTTCTATTTGCTTGATGACCCATTGACATACAATTCCCAGTATGGAGCCTCTAAAGCCTCTATTTCTTATTCTACAAGCCCTGTGAACTTTGCAATGAAGTCCAAAAAGGCTTGCCCTTTGATTGCTAGGCTTGGGCTTGTACTTGATGTCGAACTGGGCTAGCTCGATTGTCCACTTCAGTAGATGACTTGAGGTATCAGTCTTTTGTAAGATCTGCCTTAGTGGAAACTGTGTGAGCACTTCTATAGTATGTGCTTGAAAATAAGGTCATAACTTTCTCCATGTGACCATGAAGTAGTAGGCAAGTTTCTCCATTAGTGAGTACCTTATTTCAGCATCTAGTAACTTCTTGCTTACATAGTAGACCAAGAACTGTGCTCCTCCTTCTTCTCCATACCAGTGCTGCACTGAGAGTGTGCTGGGATATTCCCAGGTAAATGATAAGCTTCTCACCTTCCCTTAGTTTGGATAAAAGAGGAGCTCGACCCATATATTGCTTCAATTGTTGGAACGTGAACTCACACTATTTTGTCCACTCAAATTGTTTCATTTTTTTCAACACATCAAAGAATGAGATGCATTTGGTCATTGCTTTAGAGATGAATCTGCTGAGTGCTGTAACTTGGCCATTAAGGCTCTGTACATCCTTGATTCCAGTAGGGGATCTTATATCAATAAGTGCTCTGATTTTCTCTAGATTTGCCTTAATTCCCCTGTTGTTGACCAAGAATCCAAAGAACTTTCCAGAAGCCACCCTAAATGCACACTTGTGGGGATTTAGCTTCATCTGATACCTCCTCAAAATCTAGAATATTTCCCTTAGGTCATGGACATGGTTAATAGCTTGTTCAGACTTTACTAGCATATCGTCCACATAAACCTCCATTGTCTTCCCGATCTATTCTTTGAACATCATATTGACCAACCATTAGTAGGTTGCCCCTGCATTCTTCAGTCCAAAGGACATCACATTGTAAGAATATAGCCCACAATCGATGACAAATGAGGTATGTTCCTCATCTTGTGGGTTCATGGGGATTTGATTATACCCAAAGTAAGCATCCATGAAGTTGAGAAGTAGGTGACCAGCAGTTGCATCCACGAGCTGATCAACCCTTGACAGGGGGAAGCTATCCTTTGGGCATGCCTTGTTGAGGTTTATGAAATCAATGCAAGTCTTCCATTTCCCATTCCTTTTTCTTATGAGTATAGGGTTGGCCACCCAAGTCAGGTAGTAAGCTTTTTAGATGAACTTGTTGGCCAAAAGCTTATCCACCTCTTCCTTGAGAGTGAGGTATCGCTTAGTAATCATTGGCCTCCTCTTTTGATGGATTGGCTTGTGATGAATGTGACATGATTTCAGGATCAATTCCTACCATATCCTCATGGTTCCAAGTGAAAATGTCCAAGTTTTCTTTAAGGAATTCGACTAATAGAGTTTTTATATCTGGAGACAAGTTTTTTCCTAGCTTGAGGCATCTTTTAGCATCTGCCTCACTAACCTATACATCTTTGAGCTCCTCCATTGGGTCGGTTGCTCTATTTGCATCCACCTCACATGGGTCAAGGTCATGACTAACCCTTGTTGTGCTCGTAGCTCATGTTTCTCTACCAGAAACCATATTATCCTTCTTGCCTCTCACCCCCAGCTTGACTACTTCCTTGTAGTAGCATTGGGCTATATGCTGCTCACCTCGCACCTATCCAATTCCATTAGGGATCGGGAATCTGATTATAAGTGTCTTAGTTGATGTGACCATGTCTAGGTCATTTATTGCAGGTCACCCTAATGCCACATTGTAGGCTGATGGATAGTCAATGATTAGAAAATCTACTGATATGGTTGCTTGGCGTCCCGAATCTCCAAGAGTAATGGGGAGCCTGATTTGCCCCATCAGTAGTATTGCATCTCTTGTAAAGCCATAAAGGGGCTCTAGGGAAGGCTTCAGTTGATCTGTGCTCAAGCCCATCTACTCAAAACATCCCTTATACATTGCATTCATCGAGTTGCCTGTATCAACGATAATCCTTCATACCTTAGCATTACTGATTCTGGCTCAAATAGTCAATGCATTATTATGGGGAAAATGTATTCCTCTCACATCCTTTTCTATAAAGGTGATGTTGTCTGAGGTTACTCTTGCCTTTTTAGTGTGACCTTCAGATCCACCATGTCCCATGAGCAGGACGTGATTCACTCCTCGCACATAGTGTTTATGAGACCTTTTTGAGTACATGCAATGTGTGGCCCACCATGAACGGTGAATATAGTTTTTACTGAGGGTGACTCTTCCTGCTCAAGAGTCTATAGGCATTGCTACCATACAATTTGTTGATGTTGCTAAGGTCTCTGCTCTGTAGGTCACGCCACATAATCTCTTAAATGGCCTCTTTTGATCAAGTCTCCAATTGCATCTTTAAGTGCCCTCCATTTCAAAGTATTATGCCCGACCTCATCATGATAAGCACAATACTTGTCTACATTTCTAAACTTGCAGGGAGTTTTTATAGGGTTGGGCTTCCTAAAATCTTCCCATCTTTTTCCGTCATGAAGATTCTTTCCAGAGTATCCAATAAGATGTTGTAGCTATCATGGTGACCTTTACATTAAGATCACTCATTTTTGGCATTCTTTGTGACTTGGTTTTTTGTGTCGTCTTCTTGACTCTCCTTGCCATTCCCATCATTGCTCCTTTTTGTAGTTTGGTTGGAGCCATTTGCCTCGTCTTTGGACTTTTTAGGGCCGAAGGTTTCTTCTCACCTGATTTCTTTGGTAACTCATTCATAGAATTCATCTAGGTCCCTTACCAGAGACTTGTATATGCTTCCATATAACTTTTCATCTTTACGGAGCCTTGCTAAGATCGCTATTAAGATGCTTTTATCTAAGGGGTTTTCTACATTGCTGACCTTATGTCTGAATCGGGTAATCTTGTCCTTCAGTGATTTGTTCTTTCATTGAAAGACTGTTATGAGGTGGCAAGGCAGTGCAAGCTAGCTCTTTAGTGCCTTGTATTGAATAATGAATCTCCTCTGGCATTCTTCCCAGCCATCAATGCTGTGAACTTTGAGATTTTTGAACCATGTTCGAGGTAAGTCCCTTAGAGTGGCTAGAAAAACATGACACTTGACCAAAGGATTGGCCATCTAAAGATCTATCTATACATTGAATGAATCTAGGTAGTTGTATGGATCACTATTCCCGTTAAATAGGGGGATAGTGGGAACTTTGAACCTATGTGGGAGAGGCCCTTTCTCAATCTCCCTAGTGAAGATGGTGTCCACCTATCATAACAATCTTGGTGGTCCTGAGTCTGAGGGCATCATTCCAATTGCTTTATCCTTTGAAGCAGCTTCTTTACCATATGATCTTGAGTCTCAGACCAATAATTGGGAGATGGTTGGCTCCTCTTTCTATGGTAATCTAAAGTCCTGTGCTTTTTCTACTCATGGCTTAACAAGTCTTGATTTGAGGCATGTCTCCTATTCGTCTTGTTTAGGCCTTCAGCTTGACACAAACCCCCACATCACTAATAGTCTCCTTCATCTTCCTCACAAACTCGATGGGCCTCTGACCTTAGCCGTGATTTGGTAGAGTGAGCTCAATGAGTATGCTGACATTCTTCTCTAGTTGGTCCTTCTTCTGAAGCTCCTTCCCATAACTATTGAGAGCTTCTTTTTGCATAGTGCCCCAACCTACACTTGTGAGCCTTGGGCTCGTGCCTGAGTTAATACCCTAATCGCCTTAGCCAAATTTTCTACCATTTTCTCTAGTGCTTCATGACATTGATGCCATAATTGTATTCCATCAATGATATCAGGTGGGTGTGAGGTTGCTGGTGGCATGTCGGTAGTAACACTTGCTGCAGGGATGGCAGAAATGCCTACATGGAGAGCTGGATCCTCTTGATGTTGCATATGAACGTCTGGTTGGCCAACTGCAACATCTAAACTTCTGGTGGTTCTTTCTCTTGCCATTGGAAAATAATGGTGAATGCAATTTAGGGTCGTCCTTCTAGCACCAAAATGTTGACAGTAAAATCCGATCAACCCAAGTTCTGAACCCTAAGCTATAGAATGAATGTAAAAAAAGGAGAAAGAGAGACTGAGGAAAAATATAGAGACACCAAAAGTTTTTAATGTGGTTCAGCTAAAGTCAGTTTGACCCCTACGTCCATGGCTTTTATTACTCTTTGCTGAGTGTTTTTGTATCTAATGATTGTGTGTCCCATGTATAATGATTTCATGCCCTTTTATAATGGTTGGGGGGTTACAGTTTGAATGTAAATCTATAACATATAAGTATCATGACTTAATTAGGATTATATAGTAGATTAGGATAGACGGTTATAATAGACTCCTACTAATATAGGAGATTGGATAGACTTTTTCTAATGGTTGAGGACGTTTTCCATGAGCTGCGAGCCAGGCCTTGCTTTCTTGACTTAAGATTGCTACTTTGACTAGTGTTGACCAGTGACCTTGGCTCATATTTAGAGACCTAGTATCTTGGTCCGGTGGCCTCAACTCAAATGAGCTGGGCCTTTGTTAGCTAAGTTTATCCATTGGGCTTTTACCAGCCCATTTGTGTGATTCCGAAAATTATCCACAATAGTAGGTAATACAATTAATAGTATCTATATGATAGATCTAGACTCAGAATCAAACTTAGATTCCACTTGTTTGGTCAGCATTAATGATGACTCATGGATTTGGCATAAAAGACTTGGACACACTAGCATG
>JANHAO010010798.1:0-17397 GCA_026873985.1 Saraca asoca | reverse complement strand
AGAGTTTAAAAATTTATTTTCTAAAATTTTGTTTTTCAACATCAAAATAAACATATAGCTTAGAGTGATTTGATAAATGATTTAACAATATATCTAAGGCTAACACTAGCAATTGTACCAGAATGAGCTCCAGAGGCATCAGCTTAGAAGCTGGCAATTGTACGAGGTTGCAAGAGAGTTGCGCCTTGGCAATCCCTAAAGCTTGATGAGCAGCAGACTTTGTAATACTAAAGACAACTTGCTTTTCTACTTTAACACTTTACAAAGAATTGATTCAAAAACTAGCACAGAAATTTTAACTTTTGAGATACATTTACAACCTTAGTGAATAATCCTTACTATGGAAGTTTGCTCTTGTCCGAGAGCTCACTGGGAACATCCGGGTTGTTGTCCCAAAGGTTGTACCACGTAATCTCGCAAATGACCTCTTTTGATTAGGTCTTCGATCGCGCCATTGAGTGCTCGACAATCTGAAGTACCATGCCTAACCTCGTTGTGATAGGCACAAAATTCCTCTTTATTTCTTTGCCTATGGGGAACCCTTATAGGGTCAGGCTTCCAAAGTCCTTTCAATCCCTCTCAATCATGTATATCCTATCTTGGGAGTCTAATAGGACGTTGTAATGCTCATAGCAACCTGGGGGCTGAGGTCGCTTGCCCTTAGGCTTGTTAGACTTCTTCACGGCATGCCCACTAGATTGGTCCATATTGCCCCTTTTCTTATTATGGGCAGAATCATCCTTCTTGTCCTTCCAATCAGGCTTTCCCAAGCTGAAGGTTTCTTCCCACTTGATCTGCTTGGTAGCTCGTTCATAAAACTCGGTTAAATCCTTCACCAGGAACTTGTATAGACTTTTATATAGCTTTCCATCTTTGTAGAGTCCTACGAAGATTGTTGCCAAAATAGTTTCTTGAGATAGATTCTCTATCGAGTAAGTTTCAAGTCTGAATCTGGTAATATAATCCTTTAGTGACTCATGCTTATGCTGAAAAACCATCACGAGGTGGCAGGGGACACAAGTTGCCTCTTCAATGCTCAGTACTGGCTAATGAATTTCTACTGGCACTCTTCCCAATTGTATATTGAGCGAGTTAGGAAACTTTTGAACCATGCCTAAGGTACACCGCTAGTGTAGCTAGGAAAACTCAACATTTAACCTGAGGATCAACTGTTTGCAAATCCATCTAAACATTGAACGCATCCAGATGGCCATAAGGATCAGTGTGCCCATTGTACAGTGGAATCACGAGGACCTTGAGCTTGAGGGAGAGGGGCTGAGCCTTAATCTCTATGGAGAATGACCACCTGTCCTCATAGCGAGCTCAGTTATTGAGAGCTCAGAAATGTTCTTCCAACTAGTTCATTTTTTGATACAATTCTTCCAGCAGTGGGTTTTGTGCCCCAAATCACTAGCTGGAAGATTGCTAGTCCCTTTCACTCTCCTGATCGTGAGAACAATGACCTGGAATCTGTTGTTGCGAGTAGCATCCTAAAGACTGATTGGCTCTACTCAAACATCTAGCTTATTGTTGCTAGGGAGCATTGGTGGGTGTGACGACTTCAGTCTGCCTTTGTACACCCTGAGTTTGAGTATGCACTAGCACAGTGACTGCTTTAGTCAGTTATCCTATTATATTCTCTAGTCTTTCCTGACGCTGAAGCCAGGCTTGTACTCTATCGGGGCCATTGGTAATAGCAACAGGTTGAAAAGAGCTGGCTAGAGGCAAGCCAACTACGACACCAATGACAGGAGTGGTGGAGGAGTTTGTTGTAAATACATGACCTTCCGGGGGGTTAACCAACGCATTCGAAGCTCTAGTGGCTCTTTCTCTTGCCATTGTACACAAGAGATCAACCAGAATATAAGAGATTAACCAGAGAGCAGATAAGTCCCAGCAAACGTGCCAAAATATTGATGATGGATTTTAGTTTTGCCAAATCCAGCTAACCTGAGGGGTTCTTGCGGACCCAAACTACAATCCGGTTGTGCGAATGTTAACAAATACAACAAACAATAGAACACAAAGAACAAGATGGGCATCGCAGGGTTTTTTACATATTTTGACCAAAATCAGGTGGCACTGATCCCTAAGTTCACAGTATCATTATATTGCTTATGGAAAATTTTAGTAGAATTTCAATACAGTATTTCAGCTTCAGCTCTACCTACAAAGAGCTCCTTCCCCTTATTTATAGAAGGGAGGAGGTTACAAGTATAATTATATAGTTTGTATTTCTATTACATCAAATAATAAATATAAATGATAGTCTAAACTACTACCAATATGTCCTCTGCAAACTGGTGGCTAACTTCTGAATCTTGCTTTTTGCAGGTGAGCCCGTAGTGCTACTTCTTGCAGGCTAGTCCTACAAACCAAGTCTGAGAGGGTTGCTACTTTGAGTTTACCCTCCGCGAGCCCTTAACTAAGCGAGGTGCAATATCCACAAGCTAGGACTATCTAGGATCATCGCTGGCCTTCAATCAGCGAGGACAAACTTCATGAGCTCACTTTTGGCAATGCGAGCTCGCGTATAGCGAGATGCTAACTATGCGAGCTGGATCTCGTTCCTTAGCAAGCCAGGACTTTGCCTCGTTCTGTTGCTCATGCAGATAGCAGCTTAACAAACTCAGCTCTTTTCTTTCCTAGATTTACTCTGCTGCTAGGCCTCTGTCAGCTCATCTCATAGATCCGGAAAACACATACAACATGAATTATACACATTTGCCAACAATGAAACATAATTGAGGGCACCAATTTGCTTCTCCAAGTGAAGGACAATCCTATGATCACCTAGAATGGAAGGAGTGTGGAGCTAAAGAAGTTTTATGGAAGCATCAATATCACTTAATTCTAATGAGCCTTTGATCTAACGAATAATTAACCTTGAATTATAAGACGAAGACAAAAAAGGAGAGGATTCTGATAAGTCTGCAATCAAATTTTCAGATTTATCAAAATCGATTATTAGAGCGTTGAGAGCTTCCCAATTTATAGGCTTTGGGTCATTTTTTTTTTTCTTATTTTCTTTCAACCGAAAAGATTTCTCCAGAAACCTTCCACTCTAGTAATGAGAAGAGAAATAGTGATTTTTATTTTAAGAAAGTTTCAACAGTTACCCATTTCTTCAAATGTCAAAGTTGACAAAACAAATGAATCCAGTTTCATAACATTTTTTGGATGTCCATTTGGTCAGTTTCATAATTATACAATTTGAAGAGCCTATATTATGACAAGTGTGCGGGGCAAACTCACCCCCCATTTTTAACTCTAGCAAAGGAGTCTAGGTCTACAAGGTAAGGACTTTTAAAACATTATCTTAATTGAACTTTTAACATCAATTTATCTGCCTTCAACGTTTTGCAAAGCAATTTGACAAATATAATTTTTTATTAATGTATTAAATTTCCTTCAATATCTCATAAAACTATATAAGCAAGTGCTATTTTTCCTCTCCAAGACACGGGTTATGTTATTTTTTCTTAAACAAAATAAGACAAATATAACTCATCACTTTGAATCCTACATATTTACACAAGTCACTTATGAAAATAGTAAGACATCCTTCGTGCCATATGGCATACTAAGCCTAACATCCATGTACTTTTTTCGGTATTGACATGCATTCATCATTTTATCAAATTGATCTCATATTGTAATAGTTATTTGGTCTACAAGTCCCTGACAGCCTAACCTGACATATCCTATTTATAAAATAAAATAGACTTAAGCTTCACTTTTAATTTATTTTATAAAATTAGTTAGATCATATTAATTAAAACATAGCTCATTAACCTATTTGACCAACCCATATTTTTATATATAAAAAGACAAGCTCAAGCTTAACTTTTTATGTAGGCTTGGTCTATTTTAGACAAAGTTTAACTTGACCTCACCTACTTTTACTTTTATCTATAGTTCTATCAAATTGAAAATATTATCTAAACAACAAACTCAACAAATTTAAAAAAAAAAAAATTAACATGAAAAATTATTCTATTTATACCCAAATGGCAAAATATATATAATGTAATACAAATCATAAGTTAATCTTTAACGAGTATATTGTTAAATGTTTATTTTAATTATTAAATAAAAAATATTAGGATCGATGGATATTGAATAATCATGAATAAATCTTTAATGATTCTTTTGTTGATAAATATACATTCTATATATCAATTTAATTATCCATTTAATCTGTTAAATATTATGAAAATGGTTCCTTTGTTGCGCACAAGAGCCATGATAACATATTTTAATTATAAATACTTTTTATGTTCTTGATAATTCAAAATTTTCATGAAAATTTAAATATTGGATTAGAAACAAGGAGAAGGTTATGGTTAAATTCAACGAGAACATTTATGAATTTTGTAAATGAGTTGGACAATTTGCTTCAGTCTTGAGCTATATTTGTACATAAAGATTACAATCAAATAGATGCTAATCAGCACTTACCCTAATCTAAAAATAAAGAAGAATTAGTTATTATAATCAGGATCTCTAACAGTTAACGTACAATAATACAGAATCAACCGGTATTAATTTCCTATTATATACATATTCTAAAGCACAATTATCCATAATCAACCTGTATTAATTTTTTAATATATACATAATCTAAATATTCAACAGTTATAAACAAGTAACTATGAATTATTGCTCAGAAAATTGTCACGTGACATGTATCACATTATCAATAAAATAAAAAGTTAATATAGCACTTGCCATATGTAAATTTATTTTGAAAATTGTACTATATTTGCAAGATTTTGAAAACCCAAAAGACTGAACTGCTCCAATTGAAACAGGAAGTTAAAATTGCAACCATTTTATATAAAAAGGTGAGTAAAAAAAATGCACCAAGTCGACTGATATATGTACAATAAAAATAGCCACATATATACCTCATTCTTGTACTACAAAACATCGTATGTGAACTATGAAGATGAGCCCATCGCCAGTAATTTTTGTTTTGCTTTGGTTGCCTTTGATTCTCCAATAACAGTCCACTTGCTAAACTTCTTCACAATTCCATTAATTTCACTCTCCTGTGTATTAAACATGAATTAATCTGGTCACACTGCATTCCAACCATTCCAACTTCAAAGAACAAGGTTACAGTTCAGCACACATCCAGCATTGTACAAGCATAAAGCTGTTTTCCGCTTCTTGGCAAAAGCTCAGTCCCAGAAAGCATAGGGCTTTGAATTCAATCACGGAAGAAACTTGCCATAGGAACACGCGTGATGCTCCCACAGTATCATATCAATTCTCATCAAGAACAAGGTCAGCAGGGTCACCAGCAGGGTCACCTATCCACAGCCTCCCTTCTCTCCACCTAAACTTAATTCTGAGCTTTCCATTTGCATCCACACCTACGACCTGTCCCTTGCTGCCATTCGTCTCCATTCCCCACCCCCACCTCGGGCTCACCAGTCCATCTCTGATCTTAACCTTGTCCCCAACTGTAAATGGCCTAACCTGCTCCATTTCCCATGCCTTACAAAGCCATAGTCTTTCATTGAAACAAAACAACACCCACAAATCCTCACCTTCCATCCAAATGCTTGAATGACTCACATCTCCCCAATGGTGGATCGGGGTTGAGACTCATGCTCTAACCTCGACCCAGTCTCCAATATGGAGCTCCTCCTCTTCTACCAACTCCACTTCTGATGGGTCTAACATCCATGCTTTTGATCCGGCAGGAGTGTATATCCGTAGCTTTCCATCACCATAAATTTCTGATATGGTTCCAATACTTGTATGAGTTTGTTCCGACCACCCAAATCTTGGCTGTTTTACACATTGTTTAATTCTAACCTTCTGTCCAACGAACAATTTGTCAACTCTTTCAAGATGGGATGTTGGCCCTACCCACTGTTCTTGCTCCCTGCAAAAGCCAACATAAGTGTTTCCATCCCACTCATTGCCTTCATAACCTATTCCATGTACTACACCAACATTACCCGGTCCTACTGAGTTCCAGGTATTAGCATAATCTTTCAACCTCACCCACTCTCCAACTTCAAACATCTGTTCAATCTCAAGGTCCACAGGATCTCCTCGCCACAAACCTGGCAAGCATAAAAACGCCACTCTCACTTCTCCTTCTGTATGAACACTGGTAATAACACCTCTAGACTCAGGCTGAGCTCCTCTCCAGGCCCACCTCAGTTCAACCAACCCAGTTCAAAACCGAACATGTTGCCCAACTTTTAAGCATGAAACCTTCTCAACATCTGTATAATGAGTGATCAACTTCCCTATATGGAAACAGCAAGCCAACTCCAAGTATCCAGAATCCTTTTGTACACAATGGACAACTGCTAAACTTTCTTTCCCCACACTATTCCAGTCATAACCCAAGCTTGATTTTGAGCGTACCCCATCACCAACTTGAAATCCTGAGAGTCGTTCCGCTTCTCCAGGGGACACCTTCCACAAGCTCTGCCTTCCAGTGACTCTCAGCTACAAAGAAACCAGCACAGTAACTTAATTTGCAGTGATGAAATCACATATAATTTTCTCATTGAAAAGCCTTATACAAAATTTAGATTTTCTAGTAGAAACAGTGGCCAATTTTCAGGCCGCCTAATTTTCTAATAACAAATAGACTGGCAAGAGCAATGCTAGAAAAGATGCATAATGGGTGGTTTTCTTAAAATGCCAAAGAAGTTACTTGTAAACTGTGTTGGTGCTATAGCTTTGATTGAGTCTAGATTCAAGAATATCTTTATTTGATTATGAATTATAAACTCCATATGCTAAACTGAAAGTGTATGTCAAACTTCAAAAGCATGAGTGTTCTAAGAGGTCTCAGGCCGCTCAGGTTGGACATGGTTTGAGTGTGACACTTCTTTCTGAAGTTGGACTTCAGTTAGAACCACTAAACTAAAATGAAGCTCAATCAGTAAGCTTACATTTAGAGCCCCATCCAAATCCATTGCCACAATTTTTCCAACAGTAGCTGGTGATTCATTTGACCATCCAAGCCGTGGGTGGGTAACAGATGCCATGACTTGAATTTCTAGTCCCACCTCAAAAGGCAGAACTTTCTCCACATCACTGATAGAGCAACAAAAAGGCTAATTCCAGAAGCAAAAGGCTACACTCATATCACCATCCTCCTCCAAGCTATGAACTACTCCAATACAGTTCCTTGTGATGTCTTCCCATCCATAATTTGGAGAAGGCACTGAAGCTTTCACTCTAACCCAATCTCCAACCTGCTTGTGGACAAATTAAGAAAATATGCAGGGTATATATATTATCAAAACATCCTACAATAAATACATAAAAACACAATTTAAATGGAATGAAACAGCCAAAAGAAAAAATTCGCACCTTCAAATCTTCCACTTTCTCCATATCAGATGGATCAGCCTGCCATGGTATGGGTCGGTTTGGTATATCTATTATTAGGAGACCATCATTCTCAATTTCACTTATTCTTCCAACACTATGGTGTGTCTCACCTCCCCAAGCATATCTAGGTTCTGCAACAGATCGCTTCACGCATACCCAATCACCAATCTGCAAAACAATAATTTGTTCATATTAGACTATTAAGGAATAACAACTTCACCACAAAGGAAATGTTTACATTTTTCATACCCTATATGGTGTAACATGTTCAAGCTCCTCTGGTTCACAATGCCATGGATGTGGAAAATAGCTCAGTTCTACCAATAGACTACTGTCTGGTCTGAAGCAATATACGATACCAATGCTTCCTGGTGTCACAGATCCTAATCCATGCTTAGCTGATGTATGAGTGGGACGAATACGAACCCAGTCCCTGACCTTGAATTCCTCTACCCTTTCCATCTCTGCTGGGTCAGCTTTCCATCCTCTGGAAGCTCCAGGAAACCCAACACGGAGAAGTCCATCATCATCAACGCATAAAACTGTCCCAATGCTGTTATACAACTGCCCACGCCAACCAAACCTAACATGAAAAATCAAAATGCCAAAAAGCAATATTAGCGAGGATTGCAAATGGATGCCATATGTGAGGTACTAGTTGACATAGCAATTGTCAAAATTGGATCTTCTCTATACATTTTCCCTTTTTGGTGATACAATAAAAATTTGAGAAGAGATTACATGGCAGAGTTTAACCATCCACCTGAAAAAAAGATAACACAGTTAACTATTTTATAACTTGTAAAAATGCCTTCTGTTTCTTGTTCTAGGAGGTTTCCTGATCCTCCACATTATACTTATTTTCTCTCTTAATTAATTATTCTTTTATAAAATAATAAAGAAAGGTATAACGACTTCTACCAAAAATAAATGTCTTTAAGACACCATCAAACTATTGGGTTCTCCAGTCACATTAAACAACCTTCTAGAGCAGAAACAGGGTGTGCCATAACGCTAGAGCATTCAGCCAGAGGTCTCTTCTGCCTCATTCTAGTTTCCCATGGTTCCTTTAGGTGTAGTTCTTCGCTGGTTGTTCGAAGGGAACAAGGAGCTTTAACTTACCTGCATTTTTCCTCTTTCATTTAATTTCTTTCATCTTTTTGGTTGAATTTACTGAAATCTAATCCTCAGTTTCTGTAAAAGGTAAAAGGAACTTATTTGATATGCTAGATGTAGCTAAGAGGAAAACAATGCAACCATAGAAGGCAAATTAGAAATAGATGTCAAAATAACACAACTTCTCTAATCCACTTAGGTATTCAATATAAATTAAAGAAAACCCTCCAACATCCCGGAAGGCGTGTTTATAAAGAAGACATTACTTTGTATCAAGAAAATTTTAATGTAGCATTTATCCATACCTGGGTTCATTTATATTTACTTTTAGCTCCACATGTTGTCCCCTGTCTAATGGAATGACCTTTACAACTTCATTTGCCAAAGCATGAATCTCTCCAGAACAAAATGAAAAAAATGAGATTATCTCTGTCTGGAACACTTTGCACAAACCCGACACTCTTTGGTTTAGCACCCTGCCACCCATATGTTGGAGTTATGACAGTTTTTCTGAACTTTACCCAATCTCCCACTTCAAATCTAATGCAATAAGATATAAACAAATATAACATAAACCATTCACATATTAGTAGGCAACACAACGTACCAAAAAAAACAAAGGGAAAGCACAAATATCCTCCACACATTGTAGGAGAAAGATGAACTCCTGTATTCATAAGTGCCTCCATCAAATCTTCACATATCCATTCTCGGGGAAGGGTCTCCAAGATGTCTTGCAATGTCTTGCCACTGTCCTTAAACACAACCTTATTAGTCACAATAGTGCAATTGAGCTTCATAATTCAACATGAATAATGTGTATTGACATCAACAGTGACTCCACAATGGCTTTTGAGATATGTAAAATTAAAAATAAAAACGAAAAAAATTGAATTCAAATGTGTTAAGAGAGAGAGAAGATATTATCAAGTCGTGCTCAACAATGAGCCAGGAATATGTATTTATATTCAAGATAAGTACATGAAATAAAGTCCTAATAGGTCAATAATTTATTGACCTATCTAGACTTATCACTTATCCTATACAGACTTATCACTTTAACTAACCTATTCAATAATACTCCCCCTCAAGCTGGAGCATAGATATCAAACATGCTCAGCTTGTTACAAATATCATCAATCTATTTTCCCGGAAGTACCTTAGTAAATAAGTCAACAAGTTGATCTCCAATTCTGATGTGCCTAAGATCAATTACTCCTTTCTAGAGTTTCTACCTAACAAAATGACAATCAACTTCTATATATTTTGTTCGCTCATGAAAAACTGAATTTCTAGCAATATGAGTAGCAGTCTAATTATCACACCATAATTGCATAGCTCCAGAGGACTTAATCCCAAGTTGACAAAGAAGATAAGAAATCCACACAAGCTCAAATGTAAAATAAGCCATAGCCCGATATTTAGATTCTGTACTTGACTAAGATACAACAGCTTATTTCTTACTTTTTTAGGACACAAGATTTTCACCGACAAACACACAATATCCTGAGATAGATAGGACATCCTACCCAATCTGCATCAAAAAAGCTTTCTACTCTACAATGGTCATGATTTTTATATAAGATTCCATGTGCAAATACCTTCTTCAAATATTTTAATATGTGAATAATTGCATCCAAATGAGAGGTTCTCAGAAAATTCATGAATTGACTTACTACACTAATTGGGAAAGAAATATCAGGCCTGGTGATAGTAAGATAGTTCAATTTTCCACTGACAATTTGTATTGTTTTAGGTTTTCTTTTAGTTTCCCATCTTCCAATCCAAGCTTAACATTTAGAATCACAGGGGTATCACTTGGTTTGGTTCCAAGCAAACCTATTTCATTCAAAAGATCAAGCACATATTTTCTCTGTGACAAGAAAATTCCTTGCTTATTTCTAGCAAACTCAATACCCAAGAGGTACTGAAGTACTCCTAGGCCCTTAATCTGAAATTTGGTTTAGAGAAAAGTCTTCAATTTTGAAATGTCCAAACTATCACTACTAGTAATCACAATATCATCTACGTAATAGCTAGAAGAATACAACCAAAATTTGATTGTTTATAGAAAACAAAATGATCATGATCACTTTTTTGCATTTCAAATTCCATGACCACATCACTAAATTTTCCAAACCAAGCCCGAGGAGATTGTTTCAATCCGTACATAGACTTTTCCAACCTACACACTTTGTCTTTTTATACACCCCTAAGCAACAAAAACAAGTGGTTGCTCAATATATACTTCCTTAAGTAGATCACCATGGAGAAAAACATTTTTCACATCCAGCTAATGAAGAACCTAGTTTTGAGAGACAACAAGAGAGAAAAATAAACGAACAGAAATAATCTTAGTCACAAGAGAAAAAGTTTCAGAATAATCGATGCCATAAGTCTAAGCATATCCCTTTGCCACTAAGTGAGTTTTCAATCAAGCAACATAACCATCCAGATTAACTTTCACAGTAAATACCCATTTGCACTTAATAAGTTGCTTACCATGCAATAAAGGCACAACATCCCAAGTTTGATTAGCGTTAAGAGCCATCGTTTCTTCCTTCATAACAACACATCACCCATCATGAGAAAGTGCCTCTGAAACTGACTTAGGAACAATAATGAATTCCAACAAGGTAGTAAAACATTGTGACGAGACAAGTAAAGAATTAGATACAAAGGTAGAAATCTGATAAGGAAGATTATGGGTACCTTTTTGAGTGCAACTACGAATACCTTGTCATTGAGCAATAGGCAAGTCAAAATCAGAGGATGCAGGAAGCAAATCTTGTGAGGAAGAAGTCGGTAGGAGAGACAAAGCTAATAGGATGTCTGTAACAAGCACTTTACTTGATATCTCAATTATAGTAGAAGGACGAACTGCATCTGGTGCCTGCACTCTAAGAGAGTAAGCATACTTAATGGGAGAAGTTTAAATTTTAGTGGAAGAGACCTGAGAATCCTGAGGAGTGGAATGCACAAGGAAATATTCATCAACAAATTCAGAATCTGACACCAAGCAAGAAAACTTAGAAAATCCAAAAAATGAAGTGGACTCAAAGAAATTAACATCAAAAGAAACAATATAACGATCTAATTCAAAAAAATAACATCAATACCCCTTTTGAGTAAGACATATTTCAAAGATCGAGGATCTAACTTAGAAATTTGAGGACGATGATCCTGAACAAAACATGTGCAGTGAAAAACACATGGAGTTAGAGAAAACAATGTCTAAGAAGGCAACAAAGGAGAATAAAGTGCTTGCCCATCAAGAATTGAAGATGGCATAGGATTGATCAAAAAATAGGCTATAGCAACTGCATCAGCCCGGAACACCTTAGGCACTTTCATTTGAAACAAGAGAGCACGAATTACTTCCAATAGGTGACAATTTTTTCTTTCAGCTACTCCATTTTGTTGTGGAGTAACTACACAAGATGATTGATGAATTATACCATGCTGTGACAAATAAGAAGAAAATTTTACTGAAAAGTATTCTTTAATATTATCACTTCGAAGGTTGTGTATAGGTGTTTGGAATTGATTTTTAATTTTGGCATGAAAGGCACAAAAAATATCAAACAATTCTGATCGATTTTTTATCCAATAAAGCCAAGTAACTCTCAAATAGTCATTAACAAAAGTAATAAAATAATGATAACCAAATTTAGAAATAACAAGACAAGTATCCCAAATATCTGAATGTACTAACTCAAAAGGGGATGCAATCCATTTATTAAGTCGAGGAATATAAGATTGATGATTTCGTTTAGCATATTGACATGACTCACAATTTAAAGTAGAAACAAAACTTAAACTAGGATACAATTTCTTTAAAGACACTAAATAAGGATGACCCAAGCAACAATATATCTAATATGGAGTGAAGGTAACGAATGCAACAATTAGCTAGGGAACTTTTTCATCAAGCACGTACAATCCACCAAATTCATATCCTCTACCAAAATTGTTCTTCGTCCAAAGATCTTGAAAAACACAATAACCAGGAAAAAAGAAAATACTGCAATAATAGGTACATGTTAATTAGCTAACAGAAAGTAAATTGAATAGAAACTTGGGAAGACATAAAATATTGGATAAAGAAATATTAGGTATGACACTAATTGTACCACTTCCAATAACAGAAGTAGTAGACCCACTAGCTAAAGTAACATGAGAAGCAGAGGAGTTGTGAAAAGAAGACAAGATACCTGTATTACTCGTCATATGATCAGTAGTACCTAAATCAATAACCCATCTAGTATTGGAATTGCAGAGACACACAATAGGATTACCTGTCTGAATCATAGTGGCAGTGGATTGGATGGGTGATGATTGCTAAGAGGCTTGAAATTAAATATATTGAGCATACTCCTCTTCAGATATGATTATTCTATGAGTAGGCTCAAACTCTGGTGCAGGAATATTAGTTGTAGTATGTGCAAATCGAGGGGGTGCATTTTTTAACTTAGACAATTTCTCTTGATATGACCAGGTTCTTTGCAATAATGACAAATGTAAACATTATTAGAATCACGCCCCTTTTCTCTTCCTCCTGTACTACTACCACAACTCCCTTTAGTACTGGATCCAATCCCCTTAAAAAAGTATTCAATAGCTCTCCTCCAAGTAAGATATTGCTGACCTTCTGCATCCAACTTTCGGTCAGTAATTCTAGCCGATATTGGGATCAAATCTAAAAAAAAGGTTTTGCATTCTGATTTTTCTTCATCACCAAAGGTTGGATTTTTGTTTTTGGTACTTAGATCAGAAGTGGGATCAGCCATCACAGATCATTCAACCAAAAAATCAGAAAAAATGACACCAGAATTATAAAAAAAAACTGTAGTAGAACTTTCCAAACCAAAAATCCAACCACACAGGTAGGTGCACCGACTGTCGGAGAAGCTACAGGAGGAAGCATGTTGTCAGAAAGTTCCTCATGCGCCACCACGTGCAGCCAGAGTTCTCTACGCATGGTCCTTACACACCACTCAGAACTGAGTGCGTGTAGCCCAGGGTAGTCTGACGTCTGCCGATCTATTACTCTATCAACCTAGATCTATTTTTCTCTGCCTCACGCACTCCAAAACCCTCCAGATAGACTCTTGTTCACTTGCTTCTAGAAAGATTTAATTTTTTGCCAAAATTGACAACTACCAGCCACCACAGATACTGTATCCAAACACTAGATACTTACCACCAAATGTGCAATCCAAAAATTGCCATTAGATAGAAACTGCCATGACTCATGGCATCAAAAGAAGAAAGAAGGAGAAGAAGGAAGAGAAAGGATGATACCATGTTAAGAGAGAGGATATTATGAAGCCATGCTCAATAATGAGCTAGGCATATGTATTTGTATTGAAGTTATGTACATGAAATAGAGTCCTAATAGGCCTATAATTTATTGACCTATCTAGGCTTATCACTTATCTAATCATAGGCTTATCATTTTAACTAACCTATTCACCAACAAAATGAAAAGGCACAAGCTGCCTGTAGCTACTACTTGCCTATGGTTTCTGACATCAACTGTGGCATCAGGTTTACTTAGCATAACAATAAGCTAGTTAAGATTTTCACATATCATTTTTGCTGCATCGACTGCTATATGGAAAGCATTGCCACCTTCCTCATCCTGCTAGACAGTTAACAGTATTAGAATCTTAAATTACAAAACAATTGTGAATTTATTAGACTTCCAAATATTTCTCCCATATAATGCAAGTTTTAAGTTGAAGAGAGGTTTATAACCCTTGCAGAGATGATCATGCATTTTCACACCAGAAGAACTATCAAATAACTATTGTAACGTCAACTCAATGGTGTCAATAATGCCAAATAAAGTCCATACATATATACCAATAATAATAATACCAATAACAATAATAAAGTTCACACAAACAAACCATCTCAAAAAGTAGAAATATCTATAGAAAGAACATAATAAAAATGTTTTCTTACAGAATGTCATTGCAGAAAGCAATAAACTCCATACATCAATAGATCACAAACCCATTCCAGAGTAGTAGCTGGTCATTGTAAAAAGCTACAACAAATAATTCCAATTTCCACTTCCATGCAGTTTCTAGCATATTCTAGATTTTGAATATTTTAATAATACTCATGTCTCTTTATTCGTAAATCCTCCAACTGTCACACTTTATGTTACTCAGTTGAAGACAAAGTGGGGCTTATTCAAAATCGGCAATTAATAAGTCATAGAATATAGACCCAGTTCGATCTAATATGGACAGAGAACGAGCACTTTATAAAGCCTACCAAGGGAAACAAATGGAATCATAGATTCAAAGTGCATAATGAGAGAGAAAAGAGATAACCAAATGTGGTGAACTATTCAGTCTACAAGATTAAACTCATGCATGATGTACAGAAGACACAGGAACTTAAATGAAAACCTGCATGTTATAATCTGCCCCAGTTAACAGAGGCAATCCAACACATGACTTAGCACCCCTAGCTAAGGCTAAATGAAGAGGTATGCTATGATGCACATTTTGAATGTTAACATTAAAATCGGCAGCAAGAATAATCTATTCAGAACACCCAAATTAAAAAATCCTATTAAGTACAAAATAAGCATACATAACTAAAACAAGAGTTTGACTGAATTGGCAAATAGCCTATTCACATACCTTTAGCAACTCATCATCGTCAATCATAGCAGCAGCATGCAAAGCTGTCCGCCCATGTTGCGCATCTTGAGCAGAGGGATCTGCTCTTATGGCAAGCAATATGCACACCAGTTCTCTCCCCTCTACATTTAATGTAAAACTCGTATTAGGCTACTTGACCACTGCCACAAACAGATGAAATAACACAAAAAAAGATCATTTGATAGATCTCAAATTTTAAATGTTAATGAAGGGGAATTGGGTATTCAACAAAACAGTACTAAGTCATCAAACACAAGGGCATACTTCAAACATGATTAAACTTAGCAAAATGATATAGATAATAAACCAATGTTCTCATGGTCATGCAAGTGAACAAAATTTTAGTTATTATAATGAAAAGTATAATCTCACTTCAGCTTTTTAAATTATAATGCATTTAAACTAAGTTTTGCTTTAGTTCTAGATATGATTGAACTTGCAGTTGCAGAGCTTGAATTACAAGAAAAAGGCATATCATAAAATTCAAACAGAAACATCGTAAGTTACAGTCTAGGGAGTAAACTACCTATGGACATATCATACAGTTTGATACAAACCAAAAGGGGAAAAACAAGAGGCACTTCCAAGCTCCAACTATACTAGTAGGCAACAGATGCAACTAATTAGAAGAAACAAATTTATGGTTTATCCTCTCTTTAAAACATTCTTTATACCAAAATTCTTCAATGTGGGCTCGCATATAATTGTTAGAAATTAACACAGCAAAATTCCCTATGAAATTTACCTTGAAAAATAAAGTTGGTGTAAAACTACTTTTTAACTAAGATAATTGTTGCTAGGGCTAGCAATGAGCAAAGCTAAGTTGATATGAATGGCAATTTATCTCAAAATGTAAAGCTATATTATGACCACATCTACACTTATAAAAATGAAGTAATATATTAGTAATAAAAATATATTACAAATTTTATCAAATATTTTATTTAAAAACATAATATATACTATAATATGTGTTTATAAATATATATCTATATATCGAGATAGCTCATGATACAAATGAGCTAAACTTCTAATAGCTCAGGCTTGACTCATTTACAACATGAGCTAAATAATTCAGCTCGTGTATTACTCATTTGTCTCATAGGTTTAGCTTATCAAGTCAAAAATCAAAGAGTTATGAGTCACTCGTGAGCTGGCTTGACTCATTGCCAGCCGTAATTGCTGTGTAGGTGAACTTAGATATCTTCCCATGGTGGTTGTTGGCTACACAATCATGGTAAGTGTTACAAGGTCCGAAATTGAATAAAAGTGGGTTTACTTGGAAATTGTCCTATTTTAGGTGGTGTTTGGTTGAGTGGAATGGAAAAGGAATGAAAGATGGAATTGAAGATTATGTGATTTGGTTAGGTGGAATGGATGGAATATGTATTCCATCCAAAATTGGGTGGTTCCACCCAATTTAATATTTATATAATATATAATTTAATATATTAAATATATAAACATTCCACCTGTTATGGGCATTATTTGGATATGAGGTTCGAGAAGAACGGCATCTAGGGGAGCATAATCCAAGGCAGAATTCAACTCCACCAGAAAGAGGCCACGATCGCTAGGCCATGAGGGCCTGCTATGCCATGAGGCCTCGCCATACCACGGGACCTAAGGTATGATGGGTTATGATTGTGTCGACCAAAACTAATAGACAACCAAACGAGAACGAAGATAACGATCCTAGGACCTCAACCCAGGATCTCCCCTTTGCTCTGCCACTTGCAGATGATCGTACAAAGTCTAGTCAGCAGCCTGAAACGCGCCGAAAGAGTTGATAGCTCAGGACTCAGGCAATACACATCAGCTCCCCGAAAATCAGACAATGATTTGCCTAGCATTAATTGTCCAACGCCGAGCATTTAATATTAAGAACGGCAAAGGTGATCATTTTTCCGATTATGAAGATTAGTCTTATAACCCTCTCCCTCACTATAAATAGAGGGGAAGGGACCATAGGAAAGAGAGAAAAAAATATACAGAAAACCCCATTAGTGAAAGCGAGCCTCTTGTATCTATAATCCTCATTTAGAAGAATACACCGTGAGCCGTGAAAAGTTTTTTAGCCATTGTAACTCAGTCTAACAAGACCTTTGAAAAGCAAATAACAAAAGAGTAATGTGGACATAGGGGTCGATACCCGGCTTTGGCCGAACCACGATAAGTCTTCGGTGTTATTATCCTCCTCCTAATTTTTTCCTTAAACTTTTGC
>JANHAO010010797.1:0-17415 GCA_026873985.1 Saraca asoca | reverse complement strand
TTTTCAAAGGAGGCTACATGGTTGTCAAAATGGCAGCAGCTTTTCAGTGCACATGAGGAAAACCAAAATTTTCTTACTGCATTGCTGGTGGAGCAATGTGGAGTGTGGGGAAAAGGAGGGAGGATCTCTCCTATAAAAGGAGACCTCCCTCATAGCTTCAGTGCAAGACAAACATCCCATTCCCATCCAGTAAAATAATATCATTTCTTCCTAATTTTTCCTATTTTGTACAGAAAGAATAGTCAATATTTTTTTCTCCTATTTCAAAAGAGAATATTTGTTCTCTCCTTAAAATAGAGAGAAGTTGTTGTAATTCCTGTTTTATAATAGTGAAATCCTCCTACATTTGTCCGTGATTTTTTCTTAATTTATTTTGAGATTTTCCACGTAAAATATTTGTGTCCAGTTTTTCTTCATCTTTCTCAATTATACTTTAATTGCAAGATGGCTAAGTCCCATAATTTTATCAACATTAACAATAATAACTTTCAATCTCAAGAGCATAAAGCTTCTAACAGAATTATCATATAACTATTTGCTTGAAAAAGAAAAAAAAAAGTAATGTATGTGAGCTTCATCACCGAGAAAAAAGGAGAAAAGAAGAGACCTTCTCATCAGTGAGTGATTATACCTGCACACTTCAAATTATTATTATGACGTTAAGCTTTTATTTATTTGGTTGGAAGATATTTTTTTTATAAAAATGTCTCGTTTAGTTTATTTATAATTATAATTATAAAAAATTAAGATTATAGAAAATATTCTATTTATTTAATATTGTGTATAAAAAATATGATAAAAAATAACATCTACTTCTTTAAAATAAATTTTTTCATTATTATTACACTATCAATTATTTTATTTACCACACGATATATATGAACATTACAAAAATTTCTTAATTTTTTATGTGCAAATAAAATTTTTATGTGAAAAATATCTTGTGACAAATTAATTGGAAATGTATAAAATATGGTAAATTTACAAGAATCACATTTCTCTCGCTGAAATAAAAAATACAATAGATATTATATAAACAAAGCAAAAGCATTTTACAGCCATGGCATCTTGCTTTTCTGGTTGTATACATTAAGTATTTATTAACCCTAGCTTTTTTGTTTCATCTTTGCAGCCGCATTCTGTGCATAAAAGGATTGGACATGGAATTCTAGCCTATAGTCTGGAGACATTTCTCTTAGGCTTAACCAGCCATAGCTAGTTATATCATGAATTGTATTGTCCCTAGCACAATAGAAAGAGCAACTTTCCTGCATAATTTGTGATTTATTCATGCAGCTTCCTTGACTGAGTCTTAGACTATGTTTATTTCTTCAATCACGAGATTCCAAGGAAAAGCACTTTTCCAAAGTGCTTTTATGATATAGGGGCAACAAAAGTGGCTTGTGCTTTGATATAACAACTTGCAAATAAATTTCTCCAGAATAAAATTTAAAAATAGGATGGGTTATTTTCGTCATGAAAATTTTTTATATACACGACGTATTTTAATCATATATACACTAAATCAATAATCATGACATGATACATGATTACATGTTGTGCACGTACAAATCTCTTTTATTTTATATAAGGGTAATGAGAATTTAAAATAGTACTATTTTTATATATACAAGAAAATTTTAGGAATAGAATTTAGTGTTTTGATTCAAAGTCAGAATATATTATTTATCTTTAAAAATTTGTAATAATACTTACAAATCGTTTAATAATTCGATATGACTAACAGTAAAATTCAAACATAAAAATAATAATTTAATATTTTTTTAATCTTTTAATTATTGATAATAAGATTTAAGCTTCTAAAATATAAATAATTAGATATATCAAACCTTACGAATAAAGTAAACAAGCAGAATTAAATCTGGAGCCCAATCTTGTATTGGGAAAAAAAACGTCTTAATCTATTCTTGGCTTTAATCGGAAGCACTTGTTTTAGATGATAAGCACTTGTTTATAGTATATACATTGATTTATAATATTCTCTGCAAAATCAAAAAAGGATATCACATCATGAAATTTCAAATACCATTGACAGAAAGCTTGTTTTAATCTGTAAATAGATTTTTTAATCTTGCATACCAAATGCTCTGACTAGAGGAGAATCTTTTAAGTTATTTCATATATACCTCTTCCTTTAGTTTTCCATTGAGAAAAGCTGTTTTTACATTCATTTGATGTAACTCTAAATTAAAGTGTGCAACTAAAGCTAAAATAATGATAAGAGAATCTTTCTTAGGTACAAAAGAAAAGATTTTCTTGTATTCGATTCATTCCTTTAAAGTAAATCCTTTGGCGACGAGTCTTACTCTATATCTCTCAATATTGCCTAACGAATCTTTCTTTGTCTTAAAAATCCATTTACATTTAATGGCCTCAGCTCCATTAGGCAACTCAACAAAATCCCAAACTTCATTAAATGCTATAAAATTCATCTCATCCTTCATTGTATCAAATCATAAATTAAATTTTTTGTAGTTCATGACTTGTGAAAATGTTGTAAGATTATTCTCAACTTTAAAATCATTGTTCAATTCTTGCAAATATACGATATAGTCTTCTAAAATATTTGATCTTCTTTCTCTTATAAATCTTCTTAATGTTGATTTAGCATTTTCCTACGGATCATGTTGTCCAACTGGTTGTTCAACCAATTTAGACATTTCATAGATAACTTGATTTGCAGGATTATCATTAGTGGATTGTAGACCTTCAATGATTGATTGTACAATACCTGTTTGAACTTAAGGAGTATATCGAATAATAACCAATCTTTCTTTTGATATACAAAAATTTATACTGATACTTATAAATCGTCTAACATTTTGAGATAAATAACAGTAAAATTCAAACTTAACATAATAATTTAACATTTTTTAATCTTTTAATGATTGATAATAAGATTTAAACTTCTGAAATATAAATGATTAGATATATCAAATCTTACGAATAAAGTGAACCAGTATAATTAAATCTGGAGCCCAATCTTGTACTGGGAAAAAAACGCCTTAATCTATTCTTGGCTTTAATCGGAAGCATTTGTTTTAGTTGATAAGCATATAGTGAATATCTGTCCTTGATCTCGCAAGAAGGTATATCTTTGTGATCTGAAAACTATGTGTTTAAATTATATGCAAAAAAATTGTGAAGCATTCCAACAAAAGCAGCCTTAAGGTTCGTTAGCCAAAAAAAGAAAGTTAATTAATTAAATAAATAATTGATGTTAATTTTAATATAATTTAATATTTTAATTTTTAAATTTTTAAATTTTTAAATTTGATAAGATAAATCCAATCACTCAAAATTTGAGAGGATATTTTATATTTTTTTATACATAGAAAGGTATCAATCTAACACCTTCGATGTACTATGGTAACCACTTATCATCGAAAGTTGAAATGACAATTCCGAAATTGACATCACTCGCTTATGAATCTATTATATTAGCATGTCATCGTTGATCACATCATTTATTGTTTAAAAGGGTTTTTAGAATTTCGAATTTGAAATCACTCACTTCTCAATCCATTGGATTAATATTCTGAATTGGAGCTTTTCTCTCTCGACCTGTGACCTAGTTAACAATAATAACATTCAATCTCAAGAGCTTGAAGCTAATAACAGAATTATCACATAACTATTTGTTCCAATTTTGCAACAAATCAAGACAGGTGAATATGATTGATTTGGGTGTGTTTGAAGTAGAGTTCTTAGATTTTAATTGAGATATACATGGATGATTCTATAAAATTTGACCTAAGGGATTTATTATTTTAATTATAAAATTATTTATTTACTTTTAAATTTATGCTTCTTTTATTCAAATCGGTTAAATTAAGTTGATTGCTATAATAATTTACTTTTATTTTGTAATTTTATTCCTTTTTTTTAATTTGGTATTAGAATTTATTTTCGATCATAAGTGACCATGATCAATTAGAAATTTCCTTTCATACGTATTTAATATAATAAATATATTAGCAAAACTTAAGTGGTAATGATCATAAACTATAATGGAAGCGAGATAGAATGAATTACCTCTAGTCATTGACGTCAAACATTGAAAAGTAAAACTGCTCCATACACTACGTCTAGAGTTATTTAAAAGCTTCCAATATTTCGTTTTCTCTTCAAAAAGATGGTGATTCTTTTTGTATGGAGTCTTAGACAGCGTTGGGAACCCAAATCTTATATTATATAATGATTCGACCCATCATCGAGATATTTGAATAATTTGATTATTAGAAGATAATGAATTTATCTCAAAGATAATGGACTTTATCTTAAAGTAATTACAGATTCCTTCTCTTAAGGATATGATATTGGCCATATCCAATAGAGATATATCTCACATTATTTTGGAGATATTTCTCACATTCTCCCACTTGGTCAATATATATACTAGAATTTGCCAAAATAAGAAACAAATACATAAATCATAGTGATAATTTATCTTATAATGAGTATTACCTTCAATGTATCACATTGTATTTACATCTTAATATTAGTCCAAAATACTGAATGAATAAACCTTATATTTATTCTAGGTCCAAACTTTATTGACATTTCTCAAATAAAAATATGCATATAAAATAAAATGAGAAAAATTACAACTGAGATAGAGTTTCATTAAAATAACATTGTCACATACAATGAAATCAAACTAAAAGGCCAAGACCTATACGTTTTACAAGATCCTTAAACCTGAACGGTGGCATGCCTTTTGTCAAAGAATCTGTTATCATCAATTTAGTGTTAATGTACTCAATGACCACTATTTTATTTTTAACATGCTCTTTTACGGCTAAGTACTTAATGTCAATATACTTATTTCAACTATTACTTTTATTATTCTTAGCCATAAAGACTGCAGCTGAATTGTCATAAAATATCTTTGATAGCCTAGATATAGAATCAGTAACTCTAAGTTCAGAAATAAAACTCTTTTTCCTTACACTATGTGATGTAGCCTCAAAACAAGAGACAAATTCAGCCTCTATAGTGGAAGTAGCTGTCAAAGTCTACTTCGCACTCCTCCATAATACAACTCCACCGACAAACATGAAAATATATCTAGATGTTGATTTACGTGAATTAACGTAGCTAGCAAAGTTTGAATCTAAATAACCAATCATTTCCAGGTTATCTATTTGTCTATACATAAGCATGTAGTCTTTCATCCCTTGAAAGTATTTCAAAACTTTCTTAGCAGCTCTCCAGTGGTCTATACTTGGATTACTCTGATATCTTCATAATATTCCAACAGCAAAAGCTATGTTAGATTTGGTGCAGACTTAAGCATACATTATATTGCAAACAACTGAAGTATAAGGGATGTTCTTCATTTGCTCCCTTTCGAAATCAATCTTGGAACATTGGTTCAAATTGAACTTATCCCCTTTACCAATGGAAGCAACACTTGATGAACAATCTTTCACCCAAAATCTCTTTAAAACATTATTGATATAGATTTCTTGTGACAGACCTAAAATACTGCTATGTCTGTCTCTAAGATCTTTATGCCAATGACATAAGAAGCATCATTCATATCCTTCATATCAAAGTTTTTAGAGAAAAATTATTTCACCTCATGCAACAAACCCTTATCACTGGTTGCAAACAAAAAATCATCCACATGCAGAATTAAGAAACAAATTTTACTCTCACTAATCTTGTGGTATATACATTTATCCATAATATTCTCTTCAAAATCAAAAGAGGAGATCACACCATGAAATTTCAAATACCACTGACAGGAAGCTTGTTTCAATCCGTAAATAGATTTCTTAAGCTTATATACTAAATGCTCACCTTGATTAGAGGAGAATCCTCTAGGTTGTTTCATGTATATCTCTTCCTCTAGTTCCCCATTGAGGAAAGTTGTTTTCACATCCATTTGATGCAACTTGAAATTGAAGTGTGCAACTAAAGTCAGAATAATGCTAAGAGAATCTTTCTTAGATACAGGAGAAAAGGTCTCTTTGTAGTTGATTCCTTCATTTTGAGTAAATCCTTTAGTGATGAGTCTTCCTTTATATCTCTCAATGTTGCCCAATAAGTCTTTTTTTGTCTTAAAAACCTATTTACATCCAATAGCCTTAGCTCCATTAGGTAACTTAATAAGATCCCAGACCCCATTAGATGCCCTAAAATTCATCTCATTCTTTGTTACATCAAATCATAAATTAGATTCTTTGCAATTCATGGCTTGTGAAAATATTGTAAGATCATTCTTAGCTCCAAAATCATTGTCTGATTCTTGCAGATACACAATATAGTCTTTTGAAATAGTTAATCTCCTTTCTCTTATAGATTTTTTTAATGTTGGTTCAGCATTTCCCTATGGATCATGTTGTCCAACTGGTTGTTCAACCATTTTAGACACTTCATAAACAACTTGATCTACAGGATTATTAGCAATGGGTTATGGATCTTCAATGATTAGTTATACAACACTCGTTTGAACTTGAAGAGTATCTCGAATAATAACTAATCTTTCTCTTAATATGGAAGGTTGCTCTTTTTTAGAAACTATATTCTAAAATTGATTACTCCTACTAACTAAGTTATTCTCAAGAAACTTAGCATTCCTTGATTCCACCAACCTAGTACTATGTGATGGACAGTAGAATCTTTAACCTTTAGACCTTTCAGCATATCAAACAAAATACCTATTAATAGTCCTTGGGTCTAGTTTCTTTTCTTGTAGATTATAAACTCTTACTTCAAACGGGCATCCCCAAATGTGCATATGTCGTAAACTTGGTTTTCAACCCTTAAATAACTCAAATGGCATCTTTGGGACAGCCTTGGTTGGAAACTTGTTTGATATATACACTCTCATTTTAAGAGCTTCAATCCACAAGGATTTAGGCAGCTTAGAGCTACTTACTATACTACACACCATGTCTAATAATGTCCAATTTCTTCTTTCTATAACATCATTCTAGTTCGGAGAACCAATCATAGTGTATTAGGCAACGATTATATGCTCTTGAAGAAACTTAGCAAATAGACCAAGTGCTTGTCCATCTTTAGTGTATCTACCATAGTATTCTCCATCTATATTTGTTCTAATGATCTTTATTTACTTATCGCATTACTTCTCTACTTCTGATTTAAAAGCCTTAAATGAATCTAAAGCTTCACTTTTATTATGAAGCATATAAAGGTACATATATTGAAAATAGTTATCTATAAAGATGATAAAATATTTTAGACTATAAGCGTCTATGTCAGGATAACATATATCTGAATGTATGATTTCTAAGATATCAGTACTCCTCTTGGCACCTTTCTTAGACTTGTTAGTCTGCTTTTCCTTTATGCATTCTACACAAGTTTTGAAATCAAAAAAATTCAGAGTACTTAGTACTCCTTCATTCACTAATCTCTTAATCCTATCAATGGAGATATGCCTAGTTTTCTATGCCACAAAATAAAGAAATCTTCATTCATAATACATCACTTATTACCAATATGAGTATACAAAATAGTATTATTTTGTATATTAATAGAGAAAATACTACCAGACAACATTCCATTTTTAGTAAGTTTAGATTTATAAAATAAATTAAAGGATGTATTTAAAAAATTAAAGAAATAACCTAATGATACAAGTCTTGAAATTGAAATCAAGTTTCTAGAAAAAACTTGAAATATAAAAGGTCTTCTCTAAAACCTAAACATAGTCACTATCAAGAACTAAGCTGTATGTTTTGATAGATCCTACATATGAATCAATCCTATTTCCTGATAAGATGCTATGCTCACTTCCCACTGGCTTCCTTAGGTTTCGTATACCCTGAAAGGTATTTGAAATATGGATTGTAGCTCCAGAATCAATCCATCATATATTATGATTAACATAAATCATATTAGATTTATAACAGATAAATGAGATTAGTTTACCTTTCTCTTCAAGCCATTTCTTAAATTTGGCACAATCTTTTTGCATGTGCCTTCTCTTTTTATGGAAGATACACTTGAACTCCTCCTTGCTGTCTTGGGGTGATATTTTACCCTTTCCTTTCTTATTGGTCTAATTCTTATTTAGATTCTGATTCTTTCCTTGGTTCTGATTATTATCCTGAGTAGCCAATAATGCACACTCTCTTCCAGTTTCATAATCAGCCTGTTTTTCTCTTGAACACACATGGTGATAAGTTCATTAATTGACCATTTATCTTTATGTATGTTATAAGAGATCTTAAAAGGTCCATACTACTGTGGTAGAGTGTTCAAAATATAGTGCACTAGGAAAGACTTAGATGTTCGAAGCTCAGGTGCCTTAAGCTAAGCCACAATGCCCCTTATCTTCATGATGTGCTCACCCACACCCTTCACTATATTGAGCCTCAAGGATGTAAACTTTATAATTAGGGTACTGGCAAATGCTTTGTCTAAAGTAGCAAATTGCTCATTGATTGCCTTTAATAGATCCCTTACATTATTATGTTGTTCGATAAACCACGAATACTAACAATGATATTGATTTTTATGAACATAACACTAAGGTGATTAGATTACTTCCCCTGTTCATAAAGAGCCCTATCAGCTTGAGTGCTAGTTGCAGTAATAACGGGTTTATCTTTTCTTATAGCATAATCAATATCCATCCATCCTAAATGAAAGAGAACTCGTTCATTCCAAACTTTATAGTTGTCACCCTTAAGTTTAGGAATGTCACATTTCATATAAGAAATTTGCAAGTTGCTTAGTTGCATAAGATAACATACATGCTTACAAAAAATTTCTTGAGACTAGAGAGATAAATCATGTTTTACTAATGTAAATCATGCACAAAATAATAAATCTAATGACATAAGACTTGCCTGTGGGCTAAAATCCTATTCAATTAGATTTATTTATTTGCAAAATAAAACCATCAAATTATGTACCTTTCCTTAATCCTTATGGGTAAATTAAGAAATATAATTTGATATTTTATCCTAATTAATTATACTAATATAATAAAAATAAAATTTATTATATTAAGCGTAATTAATCACAATAAATATCCTTAAATATATGTGATTATTGACAAATCTATATATAATCTTTCATAATTAAAGGTATTGTAGCTAAACTCTAATTAATTAAAATTATACGAATCACTAGACATTTCAATAACTTAACATAAATTGTTCATGCATAAAATTACAAAAATAAAGGCAATTTAACAAATTTCAACAAAATTACAAATTATGTACTAAAATTAATTTAACCAAACTATGTATAACATATTTAAAATTATGCATACAAAATAAAAAATTAAAGCATATAATTTTCCTAAATTAACTTTTCTATGAAATTACAATATTCATAACAAAACAAAATTTATGAATATTATAGCAAAAACAAAAATTTTATGAATATTTTTCATAAAAATACCAAATTATGAAATTATTCATAAAAATAAAATTTATGAAAATTTTCCTCAAAATACCTAAAATAAAAATTCTGCTACAAAAGAAAATATAATATGTTTTCTAAATAGCTAGATTTGAAGCTAACCGATACCTTCTTAAATAGTTATATAATAAAATCAATGTTTCAAATTTAACAAAAAGAAATCAAAATCCAGTAGCTGGAGGCAACCATAGCCTAATTGCCATGATCCTTCCCATTTAAAATCCCATGATTTATTCAGAAATTTCAAAATATACTTACATACAAATTACCATAATTTCATTCTCTATATATTTGATGAACCAAAATCCAACTTAATTAAGATGAAACCACAAGATTGCAGCAAAAACACAAAACCCAGAATTAAGATTAAAATTTTTTTGAACATTAATGGATATTTTCGAAGAAATTTTTTTTTAGAAAATTATTATGTTAAGACAGAGATATAAGATCTACTCTGATACTACATTTTAGCATAATATAAGTGTTAATGATCATAAACTGTAATGGAAGCGGGATAGAATGAATTGCCTCTAATTATTGACGTCGGATATTGAAAAGTGAAACTACTCCGTATACTACATATAGAGTTATTTGAGAGCTTTCAATGCTTTGTTCTCTCTCCAGAATAATAATGATTCTTTTTGTATGAAATTTTAGATAGTATTGGAGACGCAAATCTTATATTATATAATTATTCTTGACTCATAACTGAGATATCTGAATAATTTAATTATTAGGAGATAATGAACTTATCTTAAAGATAATAGACTTTATCTTAAAGTAATTGCAAATATCTTAACTTAAAGATATGATATTGATCATAATTAATGGAGATATATTTCACATTATTTTGAAGATATTTCTCATAAAATACTTATCAATTTGTGTGGTTATATATGTCGACACGACAATTATTAAAGTTGAATTTTAGTCATAAAATTATTGTGAAAATCAAGATATATAATTTCAATCATCTATAATTCTGGTTAGAAAGTAATTCTAATTACATTACATTTGTTTAAAATATTCATTCTTAGATGGGAGAAAGACTTAGTTACACACCATTTTTATTACACGTTAATCATTTATTTCTCCTTTATGTAATGATACGTTCTTTTTGTAATTGATTAAGTACACTAGTGTAATTAAATCTTTTTCTTTAGACTGTAATAATTTATCATCTCAACTAATTACTAGCTTTCATTTTATTGTCATCATATAATTATATAAATACACATATGTTAGTCACAATAAACGATTCAAGATGAATATTTTCAAATTAAAGATGAAATGGATTAATTAAAAAAAAGAATATGTAAAACCAAATTACAACAAAAAAGAAAGAAAGAAATTGTAAATTAATGCAAATTAAAAAAATAAAAATTAATTTAACCATTAAATTTCTAAATATATCGATAAGCAATTTAACAATAATAACATTCAATCTCAAGAGCATAAAGCTTCCGACAGAATTATCATATAACTAATGTATGTGAGCTTCATCTCTGTGCACTGAGAAAAAGGAGAAAAGAAGAGACCTTCTAATCAGTGAGTGATTATATCTGCACACTTCACATTGTTATTATCAAGTTGAGCTTTTATTTATTTTGTTGAAAGATATTTTTTTATAAAAAATATCTTATTTATTTATGATTATAATTATAAAAAATTAAAATTATAAAAAATATTTTATTTGTTTAATATTATGTGTTAAAATGTGATGAAAAATAATATCTATTTCTTTAAAGTAAAATTATTTTTTCTATTATCATAACATTATTAATTATTTTATTCATTACATGATATATATATATATATAAATGATATAAAAATTCCTTAATTTTTTACATGCAAATAAAATTTTTATATGAAAAATATCCCCTGACAAATCAATCAGATACGTGTATAACAGTAAATTTACAAGAGTCACATTTCTCTGACTGAAATAAAAAAATACAATAGATATTATATAAACATATTAGAAAGGTGTTCATCATTATAAATTTATAGAAGGAGCAAGCACTGCACTGAACACTAGGACCTTCAAAAGCAAAGAGTAAAGAAAAAGCATTTTACAGCCATGGCATCTTCCTTTTCTGGTTGTTAACCCTAGCTTTTTATTAGCATCTTTGCAGCCACATTCTGTGCATAAAAAGGATTGGACATGGAATTCTAGCCTATAGTCTGGAGACATGTCTCTTAGCCTTAACCAGCCATAGCTAGTTATATCATGAATTGTATTGTCCCTAGCACAATACAAAGAGCAACTTTCCTGCATAATTTGTGATTTATTCATGCAACTTCTTTGACTGAGTATTAGACTATGTTTATTTCTTCAATCACATGATTCCAAGGAAAAGCACTTTTCCAAAGAGCTTTTACGATGGGGGCAACAAAAGTGGCTTGTGCTTTGCTGTCACAACTTGCAAATAAATTTCTCTATAATAAAAGTTTCCTCATGAAAAGTTTTTATATGCACAGCGTATATCATATCATATATACACTAAATCAATAATCAAGACAAGATGCATGATTACATGTTGTGCACATACAAATCTCTTTTTTATTTTATTATAAGGATAACGAAAATTTAAAATAGTATTATTTTTTATATATAAGAAAAATTTAGAAATAGAATCTAGTGTTTTGATTTAAAGTTAGAATATATTATTTATCTCTAAAAATTTATAATGATATTTATAAATCATCTAATATTTCGAGATGACTAATAGTAAAATTTAAATTTTAAAATAATAATTTAATAATTTTTAATTTTTTAATTATTGATAACAAGATTTAAACTTTTGAAATATAAATGATTAGATATATCAAATCTTACGAATAAAGTGAACCAGCACAATATTAAATCTGGAGCCGAATCTTGTATTGGGAAAAAAACGTCTTAATCTATTCTTGGCTTTAGTCGGAAGCACTTGTTTTAGATGATAAGCATAAAGTGAATATCTGTCCTTCATCTCTAAAGTAGGTATATCTTCGTGATCTGAAAACTATGTCTTTAAATTATATGCAAATAAATTGTGAAGCATTCCAACAGAAGCAGCCTTAAGGTTTCCCCAGTAGTTAGCCAAAAAAAGAAAGTGCAGAGACAGATATTTAAACCAAAATAAATAAAGGAAGAAAAGAAAAAGCCATTTATTCTCAAATCACATATCTTTATATTTTTCTAAACTTTAAAGGCATATTTTCTGAGTCAGACCACATGTTAGAGAGCAACTTGAAGATACCCTTCTTCTCTATTTAAAATTATATACTTAAAAAGTGGCATATTTGCAGCATATTATTTCAATTACTTCAATAGAAGTCTATCTAATTGCTTTATTTCATGCATTGAAGAACATTAAAGTTAGTCTAACCAGTTGTCAGCTGTGGAAATGATAGAAAAGATTAATTAATTGTTAATATAATTATGCCTAATTATTTGGAAAGATGCTGGCTTTGAGTGGCCAAGCACCAATATGAATAAATTTGAAATTAGCTCTAAGTATATAATTAGCATAATTCTTAAATTGTCCATTGATGCTGATGAGTTTCCTTTATTCTCTTAAACAAATTTTTTTATTATTTTTTTTCTGATACACAAGGCAAAGTTCAAAAGGACAACACCTACCCTAAAATGTTCCTGCATAAATAAATCATGCGTTACATAAAAACTGTATCAATTAATTAAATAGATATTTGCTTAACAAATTCTATTATTTTTTAAAGAAAAGTTTAACAGGAGAAATTGATTGCAACCTTGAAACAATGTGAAGTGTAATATTATTCAGATTAAAAATAGATAAATAAAATATTAACTTTTAATAAAATTTAATGATAGAAAGGTATTTAAGCCAACAGATTATTGTGGCAGAAAATGGCTTTATAACAACTTGTGGCTAATCACACCATTGATGGAGCCAATGAGAAAATAATCACATGCAAACAAAGTTTCTATTGATAAAATCAATAATCTTTTTGATCTTTCCAAGGGAAACTTTCAATCTTGTAATCCTGATTTCTGGTTTGTATTAACTTTCACCAACAAAACTTAGTGAGATTGTTGCAGGATGCAGGCACCAAAAGCAAATATATATCCCAGAAAGAGGGAGATATATTTATTTAGTAACAAATTATACTTATCTTTTTTAAGTTTTTTCTAATTATATTTAAATCCTTCTGTTTTAAAAAATATATACTAATTTCTTTTTTTCGTATACACTCACTTCTCTTTTCTTTTAATTTTAAGCCTGCATTGATTTTCCTAGCTATAGAAATTATAAGAAAAGTGAGTATATATTTTTAAAAATAGAAGGATGTAAATGTAATTAAATAATCTTAAAGAAATGGGTATAATTTTCCTTTTATTTATTCATTCTTAAGTCCCTAGAGGGCAAAGATTAATACTACAACCACAGTATTACCGTGAGGGAAACAGAAAACTGTTTGAGTGGTTTGGGCTAAGTTGACCTTGGGCTCCCAAAGAAGTATTGGATGAAGATTCTATAATTGATCTAGGCCTAATATAGTATTAATGTTAACAAGAAGAAGCCCAGCCCAAAAAATAAAAGTTGAGCAACTGTTTTTTTAATAAAAAAATTGAGAAGTAATAGATCAAACTGCAAGACCTTTCCAAACGTGCCATTCAAAGATCCACGTAGAAGTACGGACTTAAGTGTAACAATTGTCGCATTAATCGAAAGATTAATCAGGGATGGATTTAAAAATTTATTATTGGGGTTAAGTATATAAAGGATTGAGAAAGCCTAATTTACCTGTTACTAAATTTTATAACTAAAATAAGTTGGTTTAGTTTATAAAATTTATTATTTTCTTATCATTCATGTTTTGTATTCAAAGATAATTTATAAATATTATTATAAATGTGCAAACCTCTCAAATAGATTAGTTGCATATCCTCTTCTCAAATTGAAATAATCTATCTGCTAAACTTTTCTTTAAAAAGAATCTAAACTTTTTACCAAAATTTTATCATATTTTATAAAAAACAAGTTTAAATTAAAATTTTTCTCCTATAGTTTATTCTAATTTATATTTTGTTCTTATTTTTTTTCTCAAAATTAGATTCTGATACTTATTTTTATTTATAATTAATTTTTTTTTGATAATTAATGTGGAAAATTATCATAGTTTAAAGGATATATTGGAAATGGAATTCAAAATACATATGATTTAAATTTTGTATTTAATTCTTTTGACAGCTTTGTGACTGAAATTTTATTTTATTTTCTTCATTGTGATAGCCAGAACCAGACCAAAGTTCAACTGGGAAACGGTCTGGGTTTTGAATATCTAGAGTAATAGAAAAATTCTCTGAAACGGAAAAGGGAGGGATCGAACCCTCAACCTACAACGGCAGCAAATGCTAGCGATCACCACGTCAACATGCACAACTAATTCATTGGAGCGATATTTTATATAAAATCGTATGTTTTTTTTTTTAAACAAACTAAATGTTAAACTAAAATTTATTTTAATTTCACATATAGTAAAAATAATATAATATAACTTAATATTTAAATATAAAAGATATATTATATTTTATTAAATAAACTATTTTGATATATATATATGTATATTATAAATATGAAAATATTATAAATTTAATATTTTTATATTTAATATATAATATTTATTTATATATATACATTATATGAGATGATGTTTGAATGATTTTTAATTGTTGCATTTACTAGTTTTTATTAATTTTATCATAACTTTATTTGTATAATTTGTTATATCTTACAAAATAAGTGTCATATTTTGAGGCTGGATATTTAATTTATTTACAAAAATTTATATAATATAATTACTTTTTATTTATAACATTATCTAGTTTAACTACTCGTTTAATTGGTTAAATCATGAACCTAAGGATCTTTTGGTTCTCGATTTACGGTTCGACAAACATGTGCCACATTATTGTAGATAAAAAATCTAAATTGATAATAATAGAGAGCCAATTATAAACAAAAATAAATTATAAAATTTAATTACAAGAAATATGTAATATAACTAATTGAGTATTCAACATGGCATTTTAAAAATAAAACAAAAGCATAAATTAAGTGGAAGTTGTTGCAATAATTTTATGGCATAGTCTAGTGATTTTAATTGAAAGTTGAAATTATTAAAATGTTAAAATAATGTAGAGCATATTACAACTCAATCTCTTTATTATGTTGTCATTAGACTTTTATATGGCTGTTAAACCGTTAGTGACTTTTGTGTTCTCTAGGCTTTGTTCATTGGTTTTGATGATACAAAGGATAGCCTAGTTCTGATCACATAAGGAGAGATCCCAGCTCTCAACCTATTTATATTTGTGACTGTCCCATTGAGGTTATAGTTTTAATTTATGGCAAACCAGGGATAGAGAGAAGTTTACCTTTCCTATTTTGTTTTCTTATCCTATTTTTTACTATATTTTCTCATTCTACTTTCATTAATAATATGAAGATTCTGATGAATTCTGGTATATGTTTAAATACATTAATTTTCTATATGATTTATGCATACATGCTAATAGACATAATTGATTATTTACATAATTTATTATTCAATTTAATTTTTAACAAATGGTATCAAAACTATATGATCAAGTTTATTGGCTGATTATTCTTAAATCAACTAATTAACTTAGATTATTTAGGATTTATTTATTCTCCTTATAAAAATCTTAAATCGGATAGCTGAATTTAGTATATTAGTTTTATGCATTGTTGATTCATGATTAATTCAAGCACATTTTATTTCATGGGTTAATTCAGAACATGTTGCTATAGATCACATTAATCTAGATTAATGCGTTTAACATGGATATATAATGCGTTTCTCTCTTACTACAAAAATAGAAGCATTTAGCAACGGTTCAATAGCGGTAATTTTTAAAAATCGACGTAAAAAACACGAATAACTACTCTCCAATGATGAAGGTGGTTTTTAGCGGTGGTTAAGTGAAAAGCGCCATTATTGACATGAGTTTGGCAATGGTTGGGTGACAGTTGTTATTTAAACCGCTGCCAAATGCATAGGGAAGTAATGGGTTATGGGTTCGAGTCCTCTAAAGACATGCTAAATGTAGAAGACTTGGTTTCCAAACTAATTACAGCAAAAATGTGTGGCAGTATTTTTGTCTCTTGTTTATGATGGGTTTGCTTGGCCATTGGGGCAGAAAAGGTCCAAAATTTTCAAAAAATTTTCTCCCTTTTGGCTGAGCAAACCTCCCAAGAATCTACTGATTTGCGGTCCCAAATACCCCTAGATCAAATCTAGAGTGAAAGTAGAGTTTACTAACCTTTAGTCTAGCTCATTTGCCGTGGCAGTGTGTGGATCTTCACACCAAGAAAATCCTCCATATGGCCTCAAAAGCTTCCTCTTCAAGTACTAGCTTGTTGACGGGCTTGATTGGGACTGGATGGAGCCAAGATCTGGAACCATTCCGGCCTTCTTCTCCTCCCTCCATGTTCGGCCTCCATGAACGGCTGAGAAGCTTCCTTCGGCTTCTCCCTTTTCGGTCTCACCGAAGAAGATGAAGTGAAATGCCCGTGTGTGTTTGTGTTTTCGATCACAAAATGGGCAAAGGGAGGCTTAATGAAATGGTGTCGTTTTGGCTCAAGTCCTTTGGGCCAAAACGACGTTGTTTTGATGGGAGAAGAAGAGGCAAATTTTTGCTTATTTATAATTTTGCCCCAAAGCTTTCCAAAAGCTTCCTTTTGGCCCCAAAGCAATTTCACTAAATTACAGATTAGTCTCTGGACATCAAATACGTCCAAAATATAATATTATCATTGGCCATGTCATTTCCTATTATATGTGTGACCAGTAGGCCCCCGAAATATTGGCAAAAGTCCAAAATACCCTTCAAACCTTTTGAAGGTATATGAAATTAATCTAATTAATTTCCTGATCAATTTCTCCAAATTAATCAACTGGACTTTAAGCTATTAGTGGACTCTAGCACGC
>JANHAO010010796.1:0-17400 GCA_026873985.1 Saraca asoca | reverse complement strand
GCCAAAATACAAAGTAATAGATTTTGAGGGCACAAGGTTCAAAGAAGATAGAAAGGTTCACAATATCATTTCCTACCCTAATTCATAGAAGTGCACACACTCACACACACACATGACCTCGCCATTGATTTCACATAGCAAAAACAGCAAAATGATACATTAGCAATCATCACTATTACCCATGAAAGAATTAATACCTTAGTGATTAGCACATAAATCTAGAACGAAAACTACCCGATCGAAACCTATTTTCATTTCGAGTGACCATGTATTAACTAATCCAAATTACTACTGTTAAGAGTAATAAAATAAAATAAGTACAAAGAAATAGATGAAGTAATATGTTAATTCCATCTCATTCCCACATTTTCTTAGTAAACAAACGAAGGAATTCGTCATCAAAAACTAGAAAGAAAAGGAAAGGCCATACTTCAGAAGGAGCTGTGGTCTAGTTTCAAATCTCTCGCAGGTATGGTGTGGTGTTCCGATACCGAGTTGGAATCATATTCACATGGGTAAGCTGAGGATATCGAAGGGAACAAAGTGAATGGGTGAGAAAAGGGGAAGGGGACGACGATATAGGTTTTTAGAGGATTCCAATGGATATTCCAATGAAAAAGTCCGTTAGAAATCAAAAAAATGCAAGTCAATTATCGTTTAACAAAATGGTGCATTTCAAAAAAAATTTATTCCAACGAAATAATCTGTTGGAATGTCCATTGGAAATACATTTTTTTTGAAAAAAAAAATTAAAAACAGAGCGTTTTGGTTTTTGGCCATTCCAACGGACATATCCATTGGAAGGTTTTCTCGAATAAAATTTATGCAGACTATTCCAACGAAACAACCATCTGTTGGAATGTCCGTTGGAATATTCCAGCGGATTCTAATCCATTGGAATATTCCATTGGAAAATCCTATTTTCCTTGTAGTGGCAATAATAAATTCACGATTATGTTTAACTACACAATTTATTGGGGTTTTTAATTTTTTTCTAGCAAGGGAACACAAATTTTTACCTAATCTATGTTGACAGTGTTATTAGGCTTTTATTCTTTATTGCTTTTTTCTAGTTTTTTTAAAATTTTCTTCTTAGGCAAGAACTACTATGATTTCACTATAGGCAAAATACATTCTTTGCTAAAAGGTAGTTTTAATCTCCTAACTTTCACACAAGTTTTATTCTTATCCCATAAGAATTATATTGAGCAATTTTACCCCTACCTTTTGGAAAGTACACAATATCATTCATAATGCTAACTATATTCAATTTACTAATGGAAATTTTTACATAATTCACAATCTAGTATCCTCATTGGTATAAAATAAATTTTGAAAATGTTATCAATAGAAATCAGTACTACATAGTGGGTTGGCAAAAGCCCAGAGAAAGTCAAATCTGACCAAGCAATAACTTCGCTATATCACTGTGCAAAAGCCTTCAGCTCACGAAAGACCTCAGATCACTGGTCAAACGAGCTCAAAGTCAAGAACCAGCAACAGCCCCAGTGTGCAGGCTCAAGCCCGTGTCGACACAGCCTCATTCAACTAAAAGCTTATTGTAGTCAAGCATACAGACAACAAACAACTTGCACCACCATTCTGCAAATACGGCCATCGGGTCCCACTTGCAAAAGGCAGCCTGCAGAAGCCAGTCTCTAATACCCTAGGTAGTCTTGTACATTTAATATTTGATATAACAGATACACAATTAATTCAATCCCATTTGTACCCCTCCATACTTCTATAAATGGGGGGCTAGAGTCATTGTAAAGAGAAAGAGAAGAGGATACTAGCAGAAACTTTGCCGAAAGCCATAACAAAGCTCTGCAAATATTTCTTCACTTTAATAAAAGTATCTCCACGGATGTAAGGTCTGGTGTCATCCAGATTTGGCCAAACGACATTAAGCCCCTTGTGTATTACTGTCTTCTCCCCTATCTTCCCGTCATTCAACACTCTTTTGTTGCCTTGACGACTAGAGAACGGCTCGGGTCCTCAAAGATCCCCCTCTGTTGGCCGGATTCAGATTGAACCCAAATCCACCATCAACAAAAAAATGTAATTAAACACTAAAACATTGTTTTTCCTATAAAAAAAACTAAATTTACTTTATTTATTTTATGTTTTTTAAAAAGGGTAAACAAATTAAGTTTTTTCCTTCAATTTGTTTTAGTTCTCTATTATGTGTCCAATTTATTTTTTGCCTACTAAGATGTCAGGTTATGTGTTAAATAGGAATTTCTATTAGTAAACTAAATGAAGTTAGCATCATGAGTAATATTGTATACTTTCCAAAAATTAGAAGATAAAATTTCTCAAAATAATTCTTAAGGGACAAGAATGAAACTTTTATAAAAGCTGGGGTAAAATGTTATGCCCCAATCCATGAAACGTAACCGACGTAGAAGGTCATCGTTAGAAAATCTCTTACAAGCCTAACAATATAAAATCTTTCCTAATTTGACTCAATATACCAAAAACCAAATTTAATTGATGCATAAAAACAAATGCTTCATTAGATATTTACTAAAAATTCAGCAGAATTTTCCCTGTTTTTCAGACTTTCGAGTACAAGGCCTGTACAACCAAAAAGGACTACATGTCCTATACAAAACCTGTACAGCAAAATCAAGTTCACAACAACCCAAACAACACAAAACTATACCTACCTGGCTTCATCTAGATAAAACACATACATATTACCACTACACCAACTACCAATGTTATACCATTCATATACCTTTAATCTCTATAGGATATGATCTACTTGATCAGTGAGCAAATCCCAAACCAGGATAGTGTGGAAAGACTATAGGAGTATCTTCTGGCTCTAAAAAATATGGAGACAAAAAGAGTGAGTTTCATAGAAACTCAATATGTAGATAATCCCATGAAAACTAAGATTTTTGGTAACTCCACAAAAATAAAATAAGTAACAACATATAATGCTATAAAAATAATTATTATACCATAAACAAAGGAAAGTTCAATATAATTTTACTTCTCTAAAATTTTTCAGCTCTCAAATAACAAAATATTTTATAACTACTATTTTATCCAAATACTATTAGGATCTAAGGAGTAATTCCTACAAGCAACCAACCTAATAGATATCAAATGTAAGAACTAGGGTCAAATCCCTAATTCAGTCAAACAAATGAAATCAAGGTTAAATCCCTTCTGAAGGTCAAGGTCAAATCTAAGATCCCCTTATCAAATATCACATATATCCACCTCACCTTATTTCTCCACCAAGTATCCCCCCTTATTTCTCCAATAAATATATTAATCACAAGTTTACTTGAGGGTTTCTAGGGAATTATCAATGGATCAAGAATTTCAAATAATCAAACATTTGAAAAAATATTATACTATTAAGCCAATTCACAAATACGAGACATTTTATTCATGTTAAAATATCAAATATTGGAACATATCATCAAATATTCTTTGCAACATAAAGTTCATGTTTATTCAATAAATGACAACATAAAATCATTTATTCTAAAATGCATAATTTCATCATGGTAATTCATTTCCATATATACAACATACAATAAAACTTTCAAAGTAAGCTAACATCAAAGAAAGTTCAAATCATTCAGTAAAAACTAAAATGTTTCATACAACAAAATTATTTCAAAATGGGATTTACTAAAAAAAAGGTAGGATCATCTACTCACTTCATAAGCACATATTATTCATCTTAGATTCCAAAATGGCCAAAGTAGATAACTTATCAAATCCTTCTCATTCTTTAGGTACTTATTTAAACCTTAAGTGATGTTTACCAAAAACTTTTGAACTAAATAGCAATCTTATTAAACTAAGGTGACATAGGAAGGTAGGGTAACCTTTAATGGGCTGCTATGAGTCATTGAAGAAAAAGGAGATACAAGTTGTCTTCAAATAGCCCAAAGCTATCTTGGATAGCCTAGCCACACTACTCAGCTCACACAAGACAACATAGCACACTTTGACTTATATCCTTTTAGGTATGTCCTAAATGCTCCAATCTCAACCTTTCCGATAGAAATAGTCCTCGTTAGGTCAATGACAACTACTGAGTGTTCGTACTAGTAAAAATGGAAATAAGAGTTGTTTCAATTGCTAGAAGGAGCTGTAAAACATTATTGTCTGTTGTATCCACACTTGAAATCTGAGAAACTTCAATTTTTCTTCCATAGCTATGTCCAAGTTGATCCCATCAAAACCCATATCATGATCATATCCTTGGGGATCAAGTATAAGCCTCACTAGCTACAACCTTGAAACTCCTTTCACTGTGCAACAACTGGAGTAGCAGTGACAAGTTAGAAAGGTGATTAAGGTAGCTGTAGCAAACTGAAATAAAGGCTGACCAGTAGGAGCAAAGTTGCGTTCAGCTTTTCCCCTCTGGAATTCTTTCTGTACGACTTCATTATAGTAGGAGAAGGCGTTAAAAGCTTGGTCAGTGATTAGGATGATGATAGTTTCAAGCTCCCAAGTTTGTTGTGCTATCTGAGAAGAAGAGAACAGTTGCATTACTTTAGAAAAAGAAGATTTGGACCTGAGAGGAATGATAGCATATCGAAGAAAAGAGAAGCAGAGTGCCAAATGCTATAGTTTTCTGGTTGTTAGAGAAGAGGATGAAAATGGAAGTTAAGGCAGAGCTTTGTTAATGCTTATTCACGATTAAGCAAAAGCTCCAACCAAAGAGCCAAGGAGAAGAAAGGAAAGCCAGAAAAATTAGGAAGAAAAAGAATGGCAACACCAGTTTGCCTTGGTGATAAAGAACAGAGGAGGAATGGAAGGCCAATAATAAGGTAGGGGATTTCTTGAGAGGTAGGGAAGCTTCCAGAAAAATGGAGAAAGCAAGGGTGGACAATGCCCAATTTAAAGAAAAGCAAAATGGAAATGGGGAAAACTGCATTTTAGCCTCCACCGACACTTAAATTCTCAACATAATCCACCAGAAAAAGGAAAAATCATGATTTGGCCATGACAAAAAATTAATTTCCATTATGGTCCACCAAATTATTTTTTTTTCTCTAATGAGATGTCACAAAAAAAGTGCATTTTGACTCACATTCATCTTTTTTAGGTTTAGTCGAATTTTATTTTTATCCTTTCTATTTTTATAAATATATATTTATTTTCTTTTTTTTCACATATTTTAAATTAATTTACACTAATAAAGAGGAGGATGCATATTTATAAAATTAGAAAAATATGGATGTAATTAAATTAAATCTAAATAAAGATGTTTGTAGTTACCTTTTATCTAATACGATATAAACTACTATATTTCTTTAACAAAGCTCAACTAACAATAATATGTGCAACAATTATGAGATAAAATACAAAATATAGAATGAATTACCTTTGGTGAGATTTTGAAATACAAACGCTAATTATACAAAGGTTTCTTCTTGGATTAAAATTCAAACATATTATTTTACATAAATATATACTTACCTCTCTTTTATTCTTATACTTTAGATTTTAACTTACCAATTCTATTATAGAAAAATAATTGCAGCAAATATATATTTATAAAAATAGAAATTTATGAGTGTAATTAGATCACTACCAAAAAAAAAGATTAAAATAATGGCGGTTAAAGTGAACTACCACTAAATTTAAATTTAGTGGCGGTTTACTTAACTGCCAGTAAAATATGGTAATTTAAGGGCAATTACTAGTACAATCGTTGTTATAAGATTGTTTTATTTTAATATTTTATGCCACTAAATTCTACTTATTTTTCCAAATTAACATGATTTTCAACTTCATTACAGTCGTCTTCCGCTGATCTCTCTCTACTCTTAGCTCTCGATGCCGATTGCCACTCTCTGAATGAAGGAACGGTCGTGCCTCTACCTTAATCCGTTATGCCTCTGTGGGTCACACTGGTGAGTTCCCCTTTACCCTCTCATTTTGTCTCTTGAATTCCTATTGGAGTTAGGGCACTCATTTGATGCTTTTGTTTCTCTACCTGAACGCTACTTTTTTGGTGAAGTAAATGTTTGATCTGGTTGGGTTATGTTTGCACAAATGTATTAATTAGGTTGTTGCAGTTGCATAAGCCTAATTACTAGTGGTGTGAGAGATGAGGCTCTGCAAGTTAAGGGGAAATCGTATGAGTTATATTTGGCACTAGGCGAGTAGCTTTGGCCAAGATATGATGTGCTTAAATTTATAAGGATAACAATTAAAATTTAATTACCCTAAACTATCCAAATCTGATATGTAAGTCAGTATACTACTTCTAAAGAAAATTGTTGAGACTAAAAGCAAATTAGATAAAACTATAGAGTTGTGTAACTATAAGAAAACTAAATCAGCTATAAATTTCCATTTCTAGTTTTATTTTCCTAGATCAATTTAGAATCTTCACCTTTTGAATTTATTATTTTTTTCCTCCATTTTATTGTCAAATTCTTCCATATAAGCTTTGTTCTTCAAACTTGGAAGATCAACATAGTTGTATATAAATAAAGTTTTTATTATTTGCCCAAATCATTGCTTTTTTTGGGGTATAGTTATTTATCCTACAAATGACTACTAGTAGTTGTATAGGAATCTCTACCATGAAACCCTATTGTAAAATCCTAAGTAGCTATAGAACTTCATGAGTTTTTGGCTTTCTTAGACAAAGTCCAATGATTCAGTCTAGGACTTGTTGTCCAAGTCACGTCCTCGATCAATGCATCACCATAGATACCATATTTGTAATAATACTCATATTATATGGTATATACATGAGAACAATTCAAGTCATAAAGTTTTAGCATTCCTGATTCGAATTGGTGTCAGTCCAAAATTTTTAATACTAGATGTTGTGTCAATATAGGTAGTACTAGGTGTAATTAATTGATATCGAATGTAGCTTCAAATACTAGAAACCATTCTACTTCAGTTAATTCTCATGTTAATGAGACAAGCTTTGAGAAGAATTACATTCAAGGTGGCATGAATATGAAGCCCTTGGTGATACATAGAATTAAGACTGGACAAAGTAAATTGGAAAAAGTTTTTTAAGAAAGCAATAATGGGTCAAAATCAAATAAAAATAAAATGTTTCACTTTTATAATACATACAGTTGATGCAATTGAACCAAGAATAATTAAAATACTTGTTTAGAAACCAACTCGGGACTTTTGAAAATTTCTAATTTGAGGAAGTATCTTTAATAAACTACATCATTCCTTCCTAGCTTCTATAACTCACATGAAATTTCCTTCATGGGTCACATTAATTCCCAAACGCATAAACCAAAAGTACTTTTATCTTTATAAAGTCAACTCCATCTTCTTCCAATGCATATGCAAGTACCAATTAATTTGTCATAGAAAATATTTGTTGAACTATACATCCATAGGTATTAATAATAACAAACTTAATTCCACTAAACTTGTGAAGCCTTAACTTGATCTTCATTGTAAGTTAATTAGAGAAATCAAAGTTAAGTCTATGATCAAGACTAATAGAATTAGAAGTACTTGTTCAGTTATTGATATCCTTATTAGTCATTATTATCACTTAAATTAACTTGACCTCTCTATGATCATGGTGTTATTCTTACCCCCTAAATATACCTATGCATGTGATAAGTCACTTTCAAAGACTTTGGCTTGCAACAAAGGTTATTTTTTACTTTCCATTGTGTTTCTACTTTCTCTAAATTTAGTGGTTTACTTAAACATGAGTTTACAATATCAAAGAACTTCAAAACTAAAGACAATAGTAGTGCTTTGTTTACTACCCTTCCACCTTCCTAAAATCAATTTCATCTTTTTGTCTCATCACCAAAGAGTTGCTTCAGTGTGTGCATCTATGGTTCTAGATTTTTGTCTCACAAGCATATTGATAAATTTACATCAATTAATCATTTTGGCTTTGATTGCTTCTAACAATGGTGATAACTATAAGAAGTAGAGTTTTCTAGTATGCCTGCTACTTTGGATTCATTTGAAAATCCATTTCAATAGAAGCGATGGAATTGATCACAAGTTCACATCCAAATTTCTTTTAAATACTCTATTTTTGCTTTCCTTGCCTTATCATATTTATGAGAAACTGTTGCAGTTAAGTAGTGTATGACACCTAAGGCAGAACAATGCAACATAACTTGCATTATCTATAATGTGTGATGTTTCTTGTGCCATACAATAATTAATACTCCTAGCTTATTTTTCCATTTTTGGATTAAAGTAAATAGCTAACGAGTTGATGAAAATGAAAAAATTATTGTATAAGACTATGAAAATAGGTATTTTGCAGTGGCTTAATGTTGACTTAAGAAGCATTTGGCTGTGACATCATAGGTATAGTATTTCTAGTCTAGTGCAATACTCTTCATTTGTTTAATTCATATTGTATCTATAAAATTTTCTTTATTCGTATTCAGCCTTAATTTCTGGTTTATGTTCGTATTCAACATTAATTTCTATATTAAGGGTATATTATGCCTTTATTAGCTTCGACAAACACTATAGCCTCTTTTATGCTAACCAAATATATTAGCTTTTTTTTTTTGGCTTAAATACTACTGTTAAAAAAGTTTTGATTTTGTTAATTATAGGTTTTTATAGTGTTAGATCCAAGCCAACAACTAGAAATACTTATGCTTATTAGTCTTAATAAGATAGATAATATGGCTCCTCTCCCTACCTCTAATAGTAACTTTTGTGTGTTTTAAAACCATAGATTTGAATAAAACAGGGATTACTTTGCCAAGGAATATAGATGAGTATAAGGAAATATTGAACAAGTTCCTCAATTTTGCATTTCAACGATAATCTGTCGAAGGGAGAATAATATGTCTATGTCATCGTTTCAAATTTAAAAATGGTTGAATAGAGCTAAAGCATACAACTACTTGTCTTGAAAGCAATTTCCAGTGAAATACACTGAGTGGATATGGCATGGAGAATGCAACGAACCTAAAACATCTCCTAGTAGAGCACATGCAGTCGAAACTTCCTAAAATATAGGCCTCCAATGTCATTTAGAAGACATGATCAGTGATGCATTTAAGTTCGATTGTATGCACGATGACAACAAGGCTAACCCATCTGATGAAGATGTTAGTAATAATGATGACATGCAACGACAGACAATGGATAAAGTTACAGCTAAGTTTTATAAGTTACTCAATGATGGAAATCAAGAATTTTATAAAACGTGCACGAAGTACTCCAAACTATCTTTTCTAATAAAATTATACCACATCAAGTGCTTGTGTATCATGACAAATAAAGCTATGAAAATGATCTTGGAATTATTAAAGGATGCATTCGTGCATGCTAAGATACTTAGTTCTTTGTACAAGGCTAAAAGAGCCATCACCAAACTTTGTCTCAATTACTCTAAGATACACACTTGTCTAAATGATTGCACATTGTATTGGGGTAAGGATGAGAATAAGGAAACATACAAGAGATGTTAAACGTCTAGATGGAAGGAAAAGGTTGTTGGTAAGAAGAAGAAACAACTTGTAAAAGTGTTACGCTACTTTCCACTAAAATAAAGGTTGCAAGGGTTGTTTATGTCGATTGAGCATATAAATTGGCATGTAACTAGGAATTGTAATGATAGTTGGATGAGGCATCCAAAAGACTCTGAAGCATGAAAAAAGTTTGATGCAACTCATCCAAAATTTGCTTCAGATCTTTGAAATGTTCACATAGGTCTAGCCACTAATGGATTCAATCCTTTTGGAACCATGAGTACTAATTACAACATTTGGCCTATAATTTTGATACCATACAATTTGCCACTATGGATGTGTATGAAGCCAATTTCTTTCACTCTCTCGATGATCATTCTAAGTAAACGAATGCCAAGAAATGACATTGATGTCTATTTGCAACATCTTATAAAAGAGTTGAAGGAGTTATGGATGAAGGGTGTGGACACCTATGATGTCTCAATGCATGAGATGTTCAAAATACAAGTAGTACTAATGTGGACAATTAGTGATTTCCCAGGGCTTGGTACCCTATTTGGCTAGAATATACACATTGGATTAGCTTGCTCGACTTTTAACTTTGATGCAGTTCCACTGCATTTGCCTCATAGTAGAAAATGGTATTTTTGAGGGGCATCACCATTTTCTTGGAGTAAATAATAAGTTTTAGTTAATGAGGCTTCAATTTGATGGGAGTCAAGAGTTTAGAAACTCTTCAAAAACACTGTTAGGCACAAAAATCTTCAAACATGAAGAAGAACATTAATATTACATTTGGGAAGCTAGTACAAGGAGATGGTAAAAGGAACTGAGCTTGTGGAAATAACAATGTGGTTGACTCACAATAATGAAAGAAGAAGTCTATATTCTTCTAACTTCCATATTGGGAGACTAATATGTTGTGTCACAATCTTGATGTATGCATATTAAGAAACATGTGTGTGACAATCTCATTTACACATTATTGAATGAGACTGGGAAGATAAAAGACCATCTCAATGCTTGGAAAGACCTTCAGGCAATGGGTATAAGAAAGAATTTGTGGTCTGATAATAAAGGAAAATACCAGCCATCTCTTTGATCATATATATATTTATGGAGCAAGTATTCACATATATCATTGCTTATAGAGAATTTAAACTATATCTCAAAAGAAAAATAAGAAGCCAAACACATTCCTTTGTTAAGCTACAGAAAATAGTCAATAAAGACTTTGCTGATTGGTTCTCTAGATGGGTGAGAATTAAAAGATATTTAATTTAGAATTCATTTATATAGGTATAACTTAAGAAGATAATTTTTGTTGTCTAGGTTTTCATGGATGACATGGTTGGCACCATGTCAAATGATTTGAAGTAACTAGCCCAAGGACCTTTACCAAATGCTAGAAAGTTCTCAGCCTTTAATGTTAATAGATATAAGTTTTCAATAGTAGCTTGAGAAAATGGATTGAGAACCCAAAATTCTAGAGTTTTCATGACTTCTACAACTAAATGTGTGTCTAGCCATTAGGATGTCAATGGACAGGATGATGTTCTTTCATATTATGGAAAACTGGTAGATATTATCAAGCTCAATTACTATAGAAGATATGTGACCCTCTTTAAATGTATATGGGCTGACACCACCAATGATAGAGACTTTAGAAATGACATTTAGGGCTTTCATATTGTAAATTTCAATAAATCGATTCACATCAGCGAATGGGAAGAGCATGAGCCTTTCATATATGCATCATAAGTTCAAATAGTTTATTTTGTAAAGGATCATATATGTCCAAATTGGAATGTTATTGTTCATCTCAGGCCAAGAGACTTATATGACATGGGTGAATTTGAGGGTGATGATATGTATGAGCATGAACCGTTTACTAAACAAAAGCAGAGCATTTTTTTTTATAATGATGATGGGAATATTCAATTGGCAAAGGAAGAGGAAGATGATCATTTGGAAAGTTAATCTAGTATCTAATGTCAAGGAAGATAAGGATGTGTCTAAATAGCCTTCTTTCAGAATAATAATTTTTTTGTATGGTTTTTATCAACGTTGAAATACTTAGATTCACAATTTGTAAGTTTTCATTAATCATGATTTGTCCCAAAGTGGAAAGACTTATTTGAGAGTTAGTTTAAGATGTGACAGAAATTAGTTTAAGATTATTGTATAATGTGCTAATATATACTATTTTACAATCTATTTTGTTGAAATGCCTAAGTCAAGAAGTTTAAGAGTTTAGGGAACACAAGGAGTTTTCAATACCCACCCATCTCCTCCACAGCCCATTATAGATGGGCCACCCCTACACTTCCCACCCAACCTTCATAGCCTATTTAGCCCATTAGTCCACATAGTCCCAGCCCATTCAACCCACTCAACCTACACACTCCACACAACCCCCATAGTCCACACATTCATAGCCTATTCAGCCCACCCAACCTAAGCATCTCATCGGACCCACACAATCCACACATGCACAGCCTATACAGCTCACCCTACCCACCCAAGACACACAGCCTGATGCTCATGTGGGTGATGAGATGGATGATGAGTACTCATGCTGCTGGTGAGATGACTGATAGGCATGCTGATGCTCCTAGTATAAGGAAGAGTAGGCCCAAAAGTGGATGGCAATGCAATGTGATAGGTAATTATAATATATCATTTTCGTATGTGTTTGAGTTAATATAACACTAATATTGTGTACTTCTTTTAACAGATAAGGACAACATGGTTAAGGCTAAGAAGCTTCGGGTTGATCAAGTTTGGAGCTTAGATGGAGAAAAAGTAATAATTAGAATAGACAATCTTGGTCAGCCCATAGGAGATAAAGGAGGTATTTTTTCAGGAAAAATAGGTCATTTGGCTAGACTCAATTAAACACAATGCATTCAATAGATTGGTGATGGTATACAATAGAACTACTTTGGTATTTACAATTCATATTTCATTCTGATACTAATGAATTTTTTTTTGTCACAGTTGTATTTTCAATTTGAAAATAATGAAATGGTCAAGTGGCTTACTAATGAAGTAATTGGAAGGTGGTGGAGAGATTTTAAAAGAGCCTTGTACAACAAGTATTATGATCCCAACTTGGCTTTGGAGCAAAATATTGAAGAAAACTACCCAAAAGGGCATTACAAGAAAGCAATGGAAAGGCTTGGTCCTAATCCATGATAAACAAAAATACAAGGGTAGTAGTTTATTTAATTCTAGTATGTAAAATTATTGAATTTAACTATGCCTATGCTGATGGCTGAATGACTAATTGAGTTTTTTTATGCAAGAAATGTGCAAGCAAAATGCATAGACTAAAAGCAAGCAAACCATTCCTCATACTACGGGGTCAAAAATGTTTATACAAAAAAGGATGAAATGGTAGTATAGCCATCTAATTTAAGTGATTAAATTAAGATTTGCTTATGCAATAACTTTTTTCCCCTTGTTTAAATGATAGGGGAAAGAGAAACAAGGTTTAGTTGGATGAGCAGAGTTATGGGATGTTGTCCACAGGAAAAGTGATGGCTCGTTTGTGAATGATAAAGCAAGGAGCATACATGTGAGGATTCATTGAAAACTTTATTACTTACAAAATGGTAATCAATTGATATTATAACCTATGTTTTGTTGTTTACTTAGAAAAAATTGCAAGAACTCCTAAGCTAAGTGGACTAAACATAGTTTTCAATAATTTCTCCAAATGATATTTTTGGACAAGTTTGGGAAGGAGCACCTTAGTCATGTTTGAGGACTAGGCAGGGGTGTTTGTCCCACAAGCATGTTTGGGAGCAGTTCTCAAAGAGTAGGTGGCATCCACTCCAACTATTCATCTAGCACCCATCCTATGAATCAAGAAGAATTTAACATGCTTAAATCAAAATGAGGATAAGCTCCACCATACTGAGAAGGAGTTAGCTGAAACACAGGCATAGGTGCAAGCTATTATGGACTACATGAAAGTGATAGGTGGGTACATTCCAAGCCATTTGTCCAGTCAACCACCCACTGACCAACAGGTACAAATTTTGTTATAGTAATTATTTAGGCAGTCTTTTTGGAGTTTTCAATATTTGATGTTGTTAGTTTTCAATTTTGGTTATTTAGAAGGAAGAACCTCTTGGAGCCATAGGAATCTTGATACTTCATATTTTAAAATGCAAAACCATAAGAATTTTTAGTTTTGTTGTACCCAAATTATGGGAGTTTGATTGCTGCACAAAGTTATAATAAGTAGAGAAATGGAATTTGAAGCAAGAGAACACAACCTTACAAGTATGGGGATTATAGCATTGTCCTTTTCATTTTCTTTCTCTTTATATTTAGAAGCCTTGGCCGCTTGTGAGGGATTATTAACAATCTTTTGCTATAGCTAAATAAAACTAACAAAATAAAAGCAACAAATCTCATTCTAATCTTATACATTTTGTATCAAGAAAAAGACACACTCAAGGAAATGAAAATTAATAAAGGTACCTTAGGGTGTTTAGATGAAGAATGTGAACCTCCATTTTCAGCTCACTTTGGAGGACGGCCATGGCATGGCCTTTGTTGTTCCTGCTAACCATGATAGCAAAATAACAAGTTTAAAACTATACATGTGTCTATCATCTAAGAAGCTATGCAGTACATAATTGGCAGTCAACATGTAGTATTCACATTATTTAGTTTTTTTATTCTGCCTCTTATATTCTAAATATGTTTATTATTAAAAAAATGAAGATGAATATCAATTTTACATCTCTAGTGTCTCCTGGAGCTATATCCACCTTGTGCTTCTTCAATTACCTCTCCAACTCTTATATAATAGATTGTTGTAGACAATGTTGCAATGCCTCAAAATCAAAAACTGTTAACTTGTAAAATGATTATTACTATTACTATTGCATTAAAAAATAAATAAAAATGAGAAGATAAATTTTTTACTGTTTGATCTTTTGAGTATGGAGGTTGATTTGGTGGGAAATCAATGCTGGTAGGAATAGAAGTGCTTATCAGTTGAACATTTTCAAGGTGGCAAAGCTGATCCATAGCATCAGGCCAATAGATAACTTAACCAAGTTAATAAGAACATGAAATATTTAAAACCACTATGAGTTTGTTTAATTTTCATTCTCAATTGCTAACTTAAATTTGAATAGCCAAGCTTTTGTATGCACTTACAGGGTTACCATGAAATGCATTAATACTAGTCTAGAACATATGGTTTCCAAGTATGTCACCTAGAACTTGAAGCAGATTGAGCGATTCTTGCTGTGTCAACTAGACCTCTATTTGAAGAAGCAAGAATCTGAGGTTAAATATTGGTGCAACTTGAAATCTAAATTGAAGAATCGTTGTTTAGCATTGCTTTTATCTTATACATAAGAAGTTTATATAGTTCTGGAAAGCTTGAGCTATAAATTTTGAAATTTTATATGCGATTAAATGCAACTTATAGAAGATCAGTGTTAGCAAATTGCAATAAAGCAAAAAGCTATTTTGAGAAATGTATAGGTCAAAACTTTAACAGCAATAGGGGACATGTCAATAAGTCTTAGGTCACTATCAAAACAATCTCCCATGAATAGTGTTAGAACAGCTTGGCAAAATAGGAATCTGCACCAAATGAAAAATAAAACGAAAAAAAAAAAAAAACATGTTAGCCAATTGATTGGAATAATAAAATTGTATGCTTGCTTAAAGGTGTAGAACATTACACAAACTAGACTTGAACTAGAAGACCTTTAGTAAAGTCAAATACATAAGTAACTAAATTGTTGTTTTTTCTACATAATTGGACCAATTTCTACATAATTGATTTGCTATTTTTTTTTTATTTTTTTGCATAATTTGACCAATATAATGACACTTTTCAGTTGTTTGGTTTTTGCATATTTGTGCTAAACTATGATATAATTATGTTAGTTTATGCATAATCGAATTGTTGTTTTCAAACCAAAATTTTGTTAAACTATAGCACAATTGAATTGTTGTTTTTGCGTGTCTGAATTCCCAAGTGATTCTTTAGTCTAAGATGTTCTTCTTTTTTTTTTTCCAAGATGGTGTTAATGTTAATTTGGAAAATCAATTTTCAACTATAGATGTAAAAAGATCTTCAAGAGGCAACAATCAAAATAGAAATGCCACTAATCCTATCCAATCTTTTTAGATTCTATTGTATTTTAGTTTTAAATAGTTTTTTACTAGAATGTAAAAGTTGATCAATGCTATAGTTTTTGGTTGAACATTTGAATATTTTATTTTCTCTAATTTGTGATGTGAGACAAGTTACATTTGAATGAATGCCATTTTTATTACACCATAGGTTTGCATTTTTATTTTACAAGGATAATTAGTGTCATTAATTAATGAAATAAACAGAATGAATGACTTGAAATTTTTAAAAAATATAAAAAAATTTAGTAGTGGTTATGCAACCATTAGAAATTTCAACAAAATTTTTTTCAAAATAATAGTGACGATTAGATAACCGTCACTAACTTAAATTACAAATTTTTAAAAATAAATATCCATGGTTAAAGAACCTTTGCCATTTTAATTTCAAATTTTTTGATAAAAATAGAGGCAGTTAACAATTGTCAGAAATTTCAGCAAAATTTTTTTAAAAATAATAGCGACAATTAAATAACCGTCGCTAACTTGAATTGTAAATTTTAAAAAATTAATAATGGTGGTTAAAGAACCCCTACCATTTTAATTTCAAATTTTTTGATAAAAATAGAGGCAGTTAACCACCATAAAATAATCGCTGCTAAATTTCATTATTCCAGCGGTTCCTTACAATCATCGCTAATGTCGACCTGATGCTATATTTTTTGGTAGTTCTTGTAACCGCCGCCATTATATTTTGTAGTGGTTTAAACTATCGCTATAGACAATACGTAACCACCGTTATTTTCAATTTTTTTTTTTTTGCAATGGATTAAAATTAAAAAAATAAGTGCAATTTATCTTGAAATTTAAATTACTTGCTCCATACAATAAAGTAAGAGAAAATGTCAATATAATTACATTGAATTGAAAAGTGTTAGCCTTAGAGTGAAAATTACAAACTATTTGATTTAGACACTCTAAGCTATACGTTAATTTTAATGTTGAAAAATAAATTTTTATATTTGATATCTGTTTTATCATTTGTTATAAGTTGCTACTAATTTTTACTTGATTTCAGGTCATATAAAGATAAACAAGACTTAGATGCAAATGAAAGAAGAGTATTTTTTTTATTTTTTTAGGATTATATTGTAAATAAATTCATATAGAAAAATGATCCATATTTTTAAGAAAAGAGAGAAGAAAAAAAAATTTTATCACATTTTTATAAAATAGTTTTTTACGTTATAAATCGAAGTCACATCGATTTACATAAGAATTTCTTCAAATATAAATCGAAGTTACTTTGATGTGTATAAAATTTTTTAAAAGACACAAATCGAAGTCACATCAATTTATATAGTTCAAAATGACTTACCGAAACATTTGATCTTTCACTACTTCGACGCATACATCAATATACAGTTGAAAAGTAATACACTATACATCAAAGTAACACCGATGTATTAGTTATATAAGAGACCCAAATCGAAGTAACATCGATGTATCAACGAATGAACAATTTTTTTGTTACAAAACGGTTATGGTAGTTATAATCACCTAACTACTATCCAACTGCCCTATCTATATAAACATTTTTCCTATCACAAAAACATAGATACACAGAACAATTAACATAGAACAATTATTACATTCTGAAGCTCAAAAGATTTCTTTACAGAATTCTCTTCTTTAACTTCTCTCTTCTCTGAAGTTTTTCTGCAAATTTCTCATACAATCATTGGATCATTTCTCTATTTGAGTTTATCATTAGTCTATTTAAGATTTACATCTTAAACAATCTAGTATTGTATTTCTTACACTCTTAATCTCTGATTTTATTTTGAGA
>JANHAO010010795.1:0-17421 GCA_026873985.1 Saraca asoca | reverse complement strand
TAGCATTGATCTTAAAGGGCTTAAATTAATTTTAACCATGAAAGTAGGTTCAATTAGGTTGATTTAAGTACTATTATTAGACCTTGAAAGAGGCTAGTATTTAACCTAGGCTAAACCATCCTCAATTATCCAATTAATTACAATAGGAAGGATTTACATTATTTGTTGAAGACCATAAATACGGTGAACCCCAATCCTAGGCTTTTACCATTGGATATTGTTTGTTAACTAAGTGCTACTCTTTTATTAGTTTTCCTTATTATCTTTAATATCCCTTATTTGATTTAGACAACTTGAATTGCAAACTTTAGTAGTTAATAGCAAGGTCCCTATAGGATTCAACCCATACTTGCTGGTGTTTACTACAACTACACCATGTGCTTGCAGAAAACACACATCACACACAAATGTTGAGGCCATCAACAAATTTCCTAGCCTTGTCCCTCTCAGCAGGGATCATGTGTCTTGTAAACTAAGATAAATGGAGAAATTGGGTAGCATACTTAGAGACTGACAACCTTTTTTGCTTGAGATTGTTAAATTCCTATATTTTAGCATATCATTGCCTTCAATAAACAATTATTGTAGGAAAGTCATATGAAATATTTCCTAAGTGCTTGCTATTTGCCTAGATAATCCATGACACTCCTAACCCTGGTACCAATTTGCAACAGATCCATTAAGCTAGAATCTAACCAGCCTCACAACATCTTTTGGGCACTTAAGGACCCACCACAACTACTTAATTTGATCTAAAAATAAGAAAGGATCCACCAAAGACCCAATGCCTAAATAATGAGGAGGCTTGAGCTTTTGAAATTCTTGGAAGTAGTTTCTAAAGTTCACAAGCATTAGCCCTACAAGTGATAGAAGGGGTGGTGGTAATTGTTTTTTTGACCCTTACTATTGTTATCTCTGAAGTCTTTGTTGAGTCAGTTCATCGACAAACTTATTTATAGCTCTTTGCAATTTCTAACCCACATGGAGGCATCTAAAGTAGAAGGGCCTGCTAAAGCTCCAAAAGTAGAAGGAGCATCTATCTCATGTTGGAAAGTTTTCAGTTGCACTTCTACACATGCAACCCTACCTCGACCTCTCATACAACCTTAGCCTCAAACTCTACCTTTGCCTCGAGGTGATGGTGGTGAAAAGGATGGTTCATGTGAAACTCTCTCGAACACTTCTTTAGATCAGCATCCATCTTGGGTGGTATCTCCCTATTATCAAATAAAAGGATTATTTTGAATAATAGTTAGATGTATACATATATAAAGAAATGAAAGAATTAGGAATTCTGGAGATTTTCAACATATTTCTTGGAATGGGTATCAATATATCCTTATTCATATTTCATGCTCCCAGATGCACTAACATGAACTTAGTATGTTTATCCTATTTTGGTAGTTGGAGACCTCTATTTATACACTTGAACTCTAGACTATGTTCTGATATCAACATTGTCATGCACCGTATTTTAGTATGCGACTGGCATAGAAATTTACCTATAAGTAACTCCCTACAAGCTTAAACCATGCAATAACATTCCTAGTTACACATCTCCTATATGGAGATTGGTCAAACCATTAAAAACAATGCAAGATAATGTAGTAAATTTAAACAATACTAACACATTTATCTAATGCTTTGTCATATTTTTGAAAAAAATTAAGCAAAGTTTCCTCTGTTTTTCAGAATTTGGGCACTAGGACAACACAATAGCTAAAGGTTACATGCCCTACTTACAACCTGTTCAATCAAAAAAATGCAACACAAGCCTAGATATCACAATGTACACAATTTGTTAGGTGATAATTACATATATACATAGGATGACTCAAATTTACCAACTGCTAAAATACAACCATCAATATGTATCTGTGCTATGCAAAAGAAGTCTACCCAATTAAGGACCAGACTTAAGTTCAGATGGATGAGGATGAACAATAGGAGTGGCCTCAAGCTCTAAAAGTATAAAAGAAAATGGAGTGAGTTTCTTAGAGACCCATTGAGTGAATAATCCTCCAGGAAGCCAATGGTTAATGTAAATTATTTTCAAATGTAGTGTAGTATAACATACATATATATATCTAAACTTCAGTTTAAAAATACCTTACTAATCAAAATTTCAATTCACTATGGAAGTCAACTTCAATAATTATATCAATCCTCAAACTAGAATAAAAGCATAGTAAAACATTGTAAAGAATACTTATCATAATATAAAATAAAAGAAATTACTAAATTCTTTCTTCCATATCAAATAATTGAATGATAGGAAAATTCAAATTTTCAATATACAATTGGAATCTAATGGTTAATTCTTAAAGGAAACCTTACCTAATAGATATCAATCATTATCATTCATCTTATTCTTCCAACAAATATTCTCTCTTGGTTCCTCCGATAGATATAATTCTATTCATAAGTGCACTTAAGGGTTATATATATATATATAAAAGGCCAGGGGTGATTTTTTCCCATTATACATATAACGCCAATGGAGATTTTTTTTTTCTCATTTTTCTTATTTTCTTCCTTTCTCCCCAAAAATTGAGCTCCTCTTTTTCTCCTTCTCGTGTGAGCAAGCCAGTGGGATCGGAGCTAAAGTAGCAACTTTTAATGCTACCATAATAACCCACTTGGTCTTTGAGCCAATCATCAACTACTACACCACCATTAAGCATCGTTTGTGACTAGGAAAAGCTATGCACCTCTTTGCAACAAGGCAGACTAGCTGCTTTTCTGCTTCTGCAGCTATGATCATCCATGGTTGTAGCACCATTAAAGCTTCTTGCTCCCTTCTTGGAAGTGGGTAAGTGTAATTTCATCTTCAATTTCAGCTTTTCTCATAGTTTTCTTAATGAATCAAGATAATACCCTTTTAAACCCTAGCCTCTATTTTGCTAAAAATAGGAAAGTCTTGAGGTTAGTTTCAACTATCTATAGTGAATTGAAAAAAGATTTGAAGTGGTATAGCTTGCTTTAATTCTCGGAAGAATGAACTTTTGTCTAAAGGATTGTTCTAAGTCGGAAGAATGAACTTTTGTCTAAAGGATTGTTCTAAGGTCAATAAACCACTCACTCCCCTTACACTTGTATAATGTTTAGTTTTCTTGTGATTGATTATGGTTGAGTCTATATGAGATCATGTAGTGACATAATAGGAGTCATTTGATGAATATGATGGAATTGTATCATATGTGTGGTTAGGTAGGTAATAGGGAGATGTTTAAATGAAACCAAAAGTGTAAAAGAGTGGGATTACATAGATATTTGAATATGGTAATATGTATGAAAATGAAATGAAAATTGGAATTGGCTAAGATTATTGCATATGAAGTGTTGTAGTTATTGAAAAGGATGAAAATGAGAGAGTCTACCTTGGTAAGAATGTGTGTCTAATCTATAACATAGTGTGAAACTAGATACGTGATCATGATCGTTAGCCCAAAAACTTGAATTTGAGTAGACTCATGATTGAATCACGAGAGTCAAATATGAATGCTTCGATTCAACTCAAGAAGTTTTAGTTCAAAATATGAGTTTGCTCACCTAAAGTTGAAAATCTTTGGGAAGTTTAGAATTGCACGCAATCAGGATCACAATTAGAATCAAAAGTAAGACTAGGAAAGGATGATTCAAATTGTATAGAACTAGTACAATTTTTTATTTGAAATGCAAAGGCACAAACATATGCTCTATTTATGCGAGCATGATCGTGAAATTAGTATAAAAGGGGTGATTTTAATCATTAGCTTTGGAGATGAAAAAAAAATGTTGAAATATTTTTGATATATTATAAGCTAACAAATTATTGTCTATAACTTTGTCATTATAATTGTATGGATTGTATGATTGGGTTTATGAACTCGATGGTTTATTAGTTCACTTGAGCTTTAAGGTTTTCATTGTGGTGTTATTGTAAATGGTACATGTAGGGTAGTGATAATATAATAGAATAACTACGTATATATACTATTATTATTATTTTGATTGATTTGTGTTGATGGTAAAATTTGGTTCTGCCAAATTCCTATCAATGAGTGTGTAGTTCTTGAGCCCCAAGTTGTTTTCTAGTTTAAAAGATATGTAGATTAGAGGATGACAAAGATGGTGAAAGGGAAGAAAAGAGATGGTGTGCACAATCTTTAACGTGGTTAGGCCAAATCTGGGCAGCACCGGACCTTAAGTCCATGGCAGAGCTTTTATTAATATGAAAGAAAGAGATTTTTTACAGAGCTTTTTGGCTTACAAGTTTTCCAGCCTTCCCCCTCTTTCTAACAATGAGTTCCCATTTATAGAGGAAGGAAAAGTAATATATAATGATTACAAGCTACAGTTTTGTTACATCAAGAAATAAATGTCAAAGATAGTAACTTTCCTGTAATTGGGGTGTTGTAAACTACTTTCTGTGGGGTGGGCCCTCCTTGTCGATTGTAAGCTAACATATGTGTGTCCAACACTTAATCCCGCTTCGTTTGAGTAAGATGTCCGTCCTCCCAAACTGAGGTTCTCAGCTTAGGGTCATTGTGGCGGATCACTTAGCGAGCTCAGTGCTATCTCTGTAGCATAGCAAGCTTGAGTAAGATGGCCAGCCACTTAGCGAGCTGGTCTTATTGTGACCTCATTGTGTCACCTTCTAGTGATGAGCGAGGTAGAGCCCGCTGGGTGTCTTCAGTGAGTTAGGTAACTTAGCTTTTGCTGGGCTCATGTTGACTTATTCTTCAAAACTGATTTTTACCTATAACAATTTGTAAATTGGAAATGACTGAATGGTTGATTAGTTAAGTATTATCATTGTATTGAATGTGTTGTGAATTAAGTAATTAAGTTTGTGAATTATTATTTATGTATTGAGTTAGCTAGTAGATTGAATGTGGACATAATCATTGAACTATTATGATGTGTGTGTCTTGATAAGTTATGTGAGAATTGAAAATTGGATTCACGGAGCAAATTCTTTAAAGAACTTCCAAAAGTATTTTTTAAAATTTATATATGTACATATTCTAACATGGCCATAAAATCAGTAAAGAGATAAGGGGGAGTTATATCTATTGGAGTTATAAGGCGAATGGAGCTCTGATATTGAATTATAAACTATGTGGTAAGTTACCTAAAGAAACTTACTCATATATTTAACTCTTAGTTCATTGCATGCCTTCAATTGATTAAAATGAAAGTGTTTGACCTGAATGCCTTATGTAAAGAGAATGTATTGATTTAATCGAAATGTCCTTGTTTGATTAAAGAATTCTATCTTGGATATATAGTGAAATTGTTTTCAAATGGTATTGTGTGTATAAAAGTGAGTTGAGTTGAGTTTAGTAAATATTCTTATTCATGAGTCATTGAAGTGATGAGATTTGTGTGATCCTATGAAATGATAAATGATTGAGTGTGAATTGTGAATTGAAATTGAATGGTATGTGATCAAAGTAGTTTCATGCTGCTGAATATTTAGTAAACAAGGTGCATTCTGTCATCATATATTGTCCTTGAGTAGAAAACAATTGGAATTATGTATAACACTATTCTTGGCTTTGAAATATTTAATGGTTAGAGTTGTTAATGCTCAAATGCCAAAATTTTGGGATAACAAAATAATTGTTAAAGTGTTAGCTCCTAAGTGGAATAATTTTTCTAGGATGACTTGGTGGAAGAATGACCAAAAGTCAGTCTTGATGAGTGATTGAAATTTCTAAGGTGATAAATTTCTTATATGCCCAGTAATCATTAAAGTTTTGATTTTGGCATCCCAAAATATGTAAATTGTCTATAATAAATGTGAATGGAAATCATATGCATTAGTCAAAAGTCGAAAGTGAGAGAATGTGGTGATATAAGCATGTCAGGTCCCAAGGAAAGTGGTGGGAAAAAATTAAAGAAACAAAATATGCATAATTAAAGTGGATCTTGCCCTTTTCTCATTAGAAAAGTGTATACGCCTTTGTTTTATTTTAAATCTTTCTTTTTTAATGAGTTTATACAAAGGATTGACAACCAATAATGTGAAGTCGACAGAGATTGAAAGTTAATGATAGTAATAGTAGAGTAAGAATATAAAAAGAATGAGAACATAGGTTTTCAAAGTGATTTAACTTAAATTGAAACTGCAATTTAAGTCTACTCCACTTAATCTTTCTTAACTGAAAAACCTTTCAAATTGAAAACAAAACTATCAGGATTGATAGGCTCCTAAAATGCCAGTCTTTACAACAGATACACAAGAAATTCACAGGTTTCTTACTAACTAAGAAGAATTACAACAAACTCTTCTAAACCTATACAAATTTCTAGCTCCTAGAAATCTCAAATAAATGAAATTGAATAAGAAAATGATTGAAATTACAATACCAGAGTTTGAGATGAATATCTCAAACAAGTTACAATAAGATCAGGTGAATCTTGATCTAGAAGACTTGAAGAAAATCTCAGAAATACTGATAAGATAGAGAGAAAATCGTGTTTTGCTCTTAATGAATTGTTTTCGCATTGAAATCTAAAGAAAAATTGTGAAGAATCATTTATATATTGAAGGCAATTGGGCTTGAATAACTATTGTAATTATCTGTAACAAAATAACTAATTTTCAATTATGACATCGATTACAGTCTATTATTATTAACTCATTGGTGTCGTAATTGAAGTGCAGTATTTGCTTACAGCCTTAACAATGATTAGCACATCGAAGTAGCCATTTTTCAAAACCTCTAGTGAAAAATATTTTCTTCATGCATTGATGTTACATTAATTATGACATGAGCTTTTCACATGTTCTTCAACACATTGATGTGTATATTGATTCATGATATAAAAAATAGCTTTATAAAAATCTTGTTTTTCTTCAAGCAGTCTTCAAGTAATTCTTTCTATCTCATTATTTAATTAATAGTTCTGGATCAAAAATCATCTACGCTTATTTACAAATGATCCTATTGAAACAAGGTAAATCCTAAAACTAATCTTGGATCTCTTGAAGTTTGAATCAAATATCTTTAAACCTGCAAAACAACAAATCAAAAAAACTACAATATATTGTTAGATAAAATTATTTTTTAACATTAAAATTGAGGAAAATATGTAGCTTAGAATTATCTAGGCTAACAGAGCAATTGGAGATTATAAATGTTAACTTGAAAATGACTATGTGTAAATTTGGTGGGTAAACAACTCTCCTTTTTCCATAAGAGTTTTATTAATGAACTGGCATGCAGAACCATGAGTTAGATACCTTGGGTACTTGTATTTGGTTTAGTTGTGATGATCATTATGAGAGTTTTGAAATGATGTGTTAAGGGATACATTGGGCTTCATGAATATAGGGTAGAATTTGTGGAATTACAAACACAGAAATAGTAAGATTGAGTTTATGAAACCATGTGGAGAATGCCTCCTAGGGGATTAATTGTTTGATTTATAACTTGGTATATTCAAATGCTTATTCAAATAATTGCATAAGTTAGTAACATTGATCAAAATTGTTTAAATATTAATGATGGAACATATTTAAATTATGTTTCATGAGTGTCAATAAATGTGATCAAAATTTATAAAAGTAGGATATTGGAACTAGAATTGAACCGATGAGGTCTCATGAGTTTCAACTAATGAAAATAGATGAGTGGGATGATAGCTTACTCTTTGTTCATATATATGATCCATAAATTGGAAGTAAATAAATGTCATGTAACTATATTTCTATGTTGGTTAAACTATACATTATTGTGTTTTATTTTAGGTGTAGATTGGCAACTATAATATTGGTGTAGTTGCATATTAATAGTAGACTGTGTATAGGATAAGTGATTTACTTACTATGTTTCATTGAAACTCACTATGTTTTCTTTAAATAAAAATGTTTTAGGATGTAAATTGCTCAATGTCTCAGAGACCACCTTAGCTTAGAAGCATGACAAGGTACTTGGAGGAACAATTGGTAGTAAACAATTTCATATACACATGCATTGAGTCATTTTGTTTTATATATTATAATGTTTGTCAAAAATTGAGATTTACATGAAAAGTTTTGTTATTGAGAAATAGATTGTACAAAAGGAATTCTACTAAAATGTGTTAAAAGCTTTTCTATTAGTGAATCGGAATCACACGCATTTTTTAAAAAAAAATTGCTAATATTTTTTTTGAAGTTTAATAGGTAATATGCATTGAAAAAGTAAGTGTAAGGCTTATAGGTGGATGCCACTAGGTGTCTGCCTATATCGGTCACGTTCCAAAAATTTGGGGCATGACATTATTCAGTTGAGATATATTCTGTATCATGAGAAAATATTTAAAAAATTTACAAATAAATTTAGTTAAACAAATCATGTCACATAGTATGAATGATGTGCAAATTACGAAACAAATAGAAGGTTGAAATCATTTACCTGGATTTGGTTATGAATTCATTGTTCTGATATAGTTGATCCTCTTAATAGGTGCACTATCTCAAACTCTGACAGTTAAAAGCGAGAAAGAATGTTTGCTAATTAGATAGGAGAAAGTAGGACTAGCTTAGAGTAGAGAGTAAGGACCCATCTCACTTATCAAAGAAAACTTACTAGATTAAACGTAAAGATCATTGTAAAGCTTAATAAAACAAGACTCACACTAACAATAATCACAATAGGCCTAAGTGCCATCATATGCCCAAATTATATTATCACTTATATGGGCTTGAAACAAACATTATTTTGACATACATATAATTTAAACTTTAGTAGTATTCTGAACAATGCAACTCCATTACAAAAAAATCCAACATTCTCCCACTTTGACAATATAGTTTAGCTCATAGTACAAGCAACAGTTCTATGAATTATAATATGTGACCATTTCAAAGAATGTCAAAGAAATTATCATATTACAACCATAGGAATGCATTGAGATCATAAGTATCTAATAGTACAGAGCCTCATATCAGATAAGGATACTGAAGTCATATACATTTAAACACCTACACCTTGTTGACCATAAATTTAATGTGAGATGCAATTAATAAGATTTACATAATAGTAAATATGATTATATACAAATCTCCACATAATAGTCTAGAGCATTCATCCAAGATGCTTAATGAGAATCAACATTCTCAACACAACAATGAGACAGGGTCTAACTGTCTCTAATAACATGCCATAAATATTGTGCATAAATAACAATAAACATATGGCAACATCATGAATATTTCATTAATACAAATCTCAAGATTGACAACAAGTTCAATGTTATTGCATCAAACATAAAACTTTTAGTAGCCTAGAATATCAAAAGACTTAGCTAAACCCATATTTTTTACATGATTATGATACATTTTAACCACTAAGCCTTTGGTCAATAGATCCACAAGCATATAATCCATAGAAATATGCTCAATGCAAGTATAATGCTCACATATCTTCTTTCAAACAAACTAGTACTTAACATCAAAATGTTATGTACTGAGAGAACTTTTATTATTCTAAGAAAAATTTACAATAGCAACATTATTGTAATAAATGGTTAAGGGCCTCAAAATGCTCTCAACAATGTTAAAACCAAAAATAAAATTCCTTAACCACACAGTTTCACCAGTAGCTTCATAGCAAGCAACCTGTTCTGTTTCCATATTACAGGTTGCTATAAATGACTACTTAACACTTTTCCATGAAATAGCTCCTATTGTTATCATATAGATGTATCTAGATGTCAATCCTAGACAACTAGCAAAATCAAAGTTTGAGTAGCCTGTAACGCTAGATCACTAGATTTTTTATAGGTCAACATATAATCATTTGTACCTTCTAGGTACCTCATAACTCTTTTAGCAACATTCTAATATCTCTTACCAAGGTCACTCAGGTACCCCCCCAATACACTAACAAGATAGACTATATCAGGACGTGTACATACCTAAGCATATATCAAGCTATCAACAATGGAAGCATATAGGACATTTTTCATTTTTACTTTTTCATCATCATTTTGAGGACACCAAGCTTTTGAAAATATCTCACCCTTTTGAATAGGTGTAAAAACATGAAAGCACATGGATATGTTGAACTTTATCAGTACCTTCTCAATGTATGATCTCTAAGACAAGCCAAGTATACCCAGGGATCTATCACAATGAATCTATATGTCCAACAAAAGAAGCATCACCAAGATCCTTCATTTCAAAATGTTTTGACAACATTTGCTTTCTTTCATTTAATAGGTTCATATCATTATTGCAAGAAGAATATCATCAATGTAAAGTGCCAAAATCATAAAACTGCCTACATTCATCAACATTGAAATCCATTGATCTGCATTATTCTTCTTAAATCTAAGAGAAGTCATGATCTTATCAAATTTGAAATACTACTATCAAGGCACCCATTTTAAACCATATATTTTCAATACACACTAGGTATTCTTTGCCCTTCTCTTGGAAACCATCTAACTTATTCATATATATATAGTTTCTATTAGATTTGTTACGCCCTAACCTATGAAACGTAACCGGCATAGAAGGTTACCATTCGGAGTCCATTTCCTTCAAGAAACCCTCTACAAGCCTTATTATGCAACAGTGACTCAACATACCAACGAATGTAAACTTCTCTACAATAATTATAAACATTATTATTTCTACAGAAAATTCGACAAAGTTTCCTCTATTTTTTGGAAATCTGTCCACATGGCCTACACAGAAAACATCAAGGGCTACATGCCCATCAAACTTTATGACAATATAATATTAAATAGTGACCCAGACTACTATATACCTGTCCTACTGGGCCGCCAGACAATATATTAACATATATACATATAACCTTACCAACTGCCAACACTGCCATTATGTGTATACCTGAAAGCTCCACCAAAGTAATCCACTCACTCAATGAGCAGATCTGAAATCTGGATGGGCTGGAGGAACAGAAGGAAACTCCTGAGGCTTTGAAAAACAAGAAACCAAGAAAGGTGAGTTTCATTAAAATTTAGTGAGTAAGCAATTCCCATACTCACTCCAAAATCCCACTTAGTTATCATGGTAATCCAGTAAGTAAAATATGATAGTTCACATACTATTACAATTATAAAATATGATGTCAGGGCAACAAATAATTTACATGATATGAACATAAGACAATATACTATAAAACTTTTAAAATACATTCCTATTAATATATCAACATACTTAATTGAAATCCCGTAAGGGCATTCACAAGAGGGAACCATCATCACATAGCCATAATCTATTCGACACATCTGTTGGATTCTCATACTATTTAGTAACTATCCCTGTCCCACCTTATTTCTCCATTACATAAACACAAGTGCACTCACAGGTTCCCAATGAATCCCTGATGATTTCAGGACCTTTTGACAAACCAATTCTATCATATAATTTAATCTTCTCTTTCAAGAAACAAAATTGCTCAACTATACTTAATAGGTTCAAACCACTATGTTAATTCATCAATCAGAAAATAAATGTTTCCAATTCGAGTAACATAAGATAAAATAGACAATATCTAAAGCATATTGCAGTAAACCATCTTCCATACACATACTAAGTAAAAATCTATTCAAAACTACTTTGATCTAAATAATTAAGATTCATCATCAAAGTGACTAATTAAATTAGATATATATAGTAATAAATTTTTATTTAGATAGGGGATTTAGCAGTGAGGAGAATTGTCTACTCACGTCAACACTTCTTGAAATAGTTTAACTAAACACTTGCTGAAATCTCATAATTTTGGGACAGATTTATGTAGTGATTTACCAGTCACACCTTTAGCACAAGATAATCACAAAATACCCAATTTATTCAGAAATTTCCGTTAAGGGTTCTGACTAAATTTCTTGAAATCCAACTAAAAAATTGCTATAAAATAAATCTTATGACTTGGAAATACTCACCAGCTCTTAATGTGCTAGAAAGGAGTTCAACTGGAGTCAAAGAAATTGCCAATGGCCAAAAGAATCAGCTAGCTGAACTAGCATCAATGGAGACTTAACACTCGATGGTTCACTGGAGAAGGATGAGGGAAAAGAGAACTTGAAAACACAGGACCAACCCAAGCCTAAGCTACTCGCCAAAATGCTCAAGCCGGCCGAAGAAGGAGATTGCCCACAGAGCCAACGCTCAGCCGAACTAGGCGCTACTGGTTTGGCACAAACTGGAGAAAGTTATGTCGTTGTCCAGGAGGAAGAAAGAAGTCAAAAAAATTTTGGAAGCTGCACAAGGCCCGCCAGAAATGGAGAAAGTCGCTGGAGAAGAGATGAAAAGGAAGAAGCCGAAAATAAAAGGGAGAGGGCCAAGACTTCTGGAGAAAGAAAGAAGAAATTTCCTGGGCCAAGAAAGATGAGGAGTGGCGGTAGTGGGGAAATATCTTGGGTCAAAATAGAATAAAAATAAAATTGGAAAAATTTACATTTCTGCCCCAAACTTTACATTAATCCCAATTTCACCCCACCCCAAACTAAAACTTTGCAATTCAATCCTTGCCAACTTTTCACTTTAGTCCCTTTTATTATTATTATTATTATTATTATTATTATTATTATTATTATAATGGCCGTTATAAGATTGCCATTCAAGAAGGTGATTTTGACATTTATTTGATGCAGCTCCAATTCAAAATAAGTAACTGGTATCATAACTTAGAATGAGTCTTTCATTGAAATTGGTAAGAAAGTCTTTTTATAGTCTATGCCTTCTTTTTAAGTATAACCCTTTCCAATAAGTCAGGCTTTATATCTCTTAGTCTTTCCTCAAGCATCCTAGTTGATCTTAAAGAGCCATTTGCATTTAACTAGCTTGCAACCAGCAAACAATTCAATTAGATCCTATTCTTCATTTTTATGCATTGAGGCTAATTTATCCTTCATAACATTGATTAATTATGATGAATTAAGACTAGAGATAGCTATGAAAATTTTGTGGGATTAGAATTATCATTAACATCATATTCAAGCTCTTATGGATATAGCTGATAATAATTTTAAACTTTTGGTCTACAAGCCCTCCCGGACCTCATTAAGGAAATTTCTTCAATTACTTCATCTAGCTCTACATCTTCTATCATTGGTTGCACTAGATCATCTTGTTGAATAATGGAAGATGTCTCAACCAATGGAGATGCTAGTGGAATTCAAACCTATTCTTCTCTAAAAGTGGTGATGCATGGTACCTCATTCCCCTTATCCAACTCATCTTCAAAGTATCACTACAAAAAAAAACTCATTATTTCTAACAAAAAATCCCATTGGAAATTAAGATATTTCCATTGAAAATTAAAATTTTCAATGGATTTTTGATAGAAAATGGTCATTAGTTAAAATATTGTCAAAAAAATTCCAATAGATTTTGCAAGGATGAGTTTTTAGAAATTTTGTCTTTCCCTTTTATCCATCAAAATTTTTATACCAAATCCATCTTAATTTTGTCAAAAAAATCTATCAGAATATATACAATTTTTTAAAAATTGTTATAATTTTTTTAAAATAATCTCCATTTGATTGACCTTGGAATTCCATCAAAAATCAAATTTTTTTATTTTTTCTGATTTTTAAAAATTATTACTTAATTAACAATTAAAAATTAAATATATAGCACATATGAATAGTTATAAATATATAAAATTAGTCAAATAATCCATAAATTGTATTATTCAAATCAAATGATATATAAAACATATTATTCAAATTAAATGCATAAAAATATCACTGCATCCTAAAATTGGAAAGGAACGCATTAGTCTTCTGATACTGGGTAGCATTTTGCTATTGCTACTAACCAGTGGGACATCCAATACCTTTGGCCATATTTGTTATTGTCCATCCATCAACTATCAATGTATGTGATGACAATGCTCCAGCTAATGGTGGTTGAATCAATGACAATGATGGCTGCAATGGAGGCGAGTATACATAAGTGAGGGGTTGTTGGTAACTATACTCAAGGAGCTATATGTAGCCATATAGATAAGGAAAAGGTGGATGAGGTAGTGGCGGTTGGCTCTAGTACTAGTACTAAGTTTGTAGAAGTTGTTTCATCCGAGAGTAAATGACCAGCATTTACTGCTACATTTCAGTAACAAAGTGCATGAGCTATTACATCATAATAGGCAAACGCTCTCAAAGTAAGATGCAATAGTCGATGCAATCGTCTCTACAATAACCTTAGACCCTAATCCATAAATTTATTCCTTCTTCATCCCACCCACAGTGCCCACCTATAGATCAAGGTCAGGTTGTTAGGCCACCTCACTAGCCATCTCCACAATGCCCTTAGTGCCTTACTACACTTGAGTCTGTGCCAAGTCATCCTTTCTTTTATTGGAATTCTCCTACAAATAGAAAGTTTTAATTATTTGATATTATAAATATAATATTTTACTACTAAACATACAATACAATAATAATAGAAATGCAAGATAAACTACTTACATAGGACTGTACAGCTCTAGGCAAGACCCAATAGTCATCCCTCGAGATGTGGCTGTAGTGGAATAAGCTATGCAAGGGTGGCTTGACCCAATCTCAGCTATCTATAAAGTGTGAAAAATTTCATGGACAATATAGATTATGGTATAATCGTAACTACAATAATGTATATGGCATAAATAACATTAAGTTTAAAAATGTTACTATACGTAGTCACTGCTCTACTATGGGGATAAATCAACCAATGTGCAGAAAGGAACCTTGTCCAATTGTATCTGATGCCTTCCTCTTATTCTAACTAAATTTAGACTTGAATTTAGGGTCCCCCAATACTTGAGAAGCCCTCCCACTCTTCACCCCCCAATCTAGTAGGGCTAAGTGGACCTCTTCTTACACACCTCATCTATGATATCCTTTATTTTGACAGAACCCTTATGGTTGAAGTTCTTCCACATGTTCTTCTTGTAAGAAGGGTTTTACTTCTAATACCTTTATAATCAAATAATAAGGAAAGCACCAAATTATTAGAGAACAGTTAAAAAAAGAAAGTTAAAATATAAAAGAATTATGGAAACTTCACCCTAAACTCTACATATAACATCCTCTAGGTGGGTTCTAAAATACTCTTCCACATAGATCATACACCCTCATACTTGCTCATGATAATCTGGTGTATAGTGCCTATTGGCTTATGGGTCTGGTAAAACCTAAACAAAAAAAATAAACATAGTTAAGAAATTAAAAATAAAGTTCATGTCAAAATGAATATCACATCTAATCAAGAAAACATACCTCATCCTATAAGCCATAAAGGTTTCCCCATGACCAAGTATGGGTACCTAAGGGGGTGCATGATATCACAAGGCAAATTTCATGCCTAAATATGATGGCGCCATCTATGATAGTGTCGCCCATATATCTGGGGACCGTTATTGCTACTGCAAAGTAGGTTGGGGTGTGGGCATAAAGGTGTAGCCAAGACGAATGAAATTGGCAGGCTCTAACCAACCATTGTATATGAACTATTACTAAAGGAATCTTGAGAGGAACTTTATTCCTGAGGCTGTTGTCCTTTACCTTGTCCATCCTGGTGGTTGTCATATGTAAATACTCACACATGACATAAGTTGAAAATAATCATATATATGTTAAATGAATAAAGTAATTTAGCACTCGTATGGGTAACAAATTAACATGTCACATATCAAATAGTAGTATCATTAATCCAATTTCTCCTCTACATCTTCTTCATCCTCTTCTTTGTTTTGGTCAACATCATCCTCTTATTCTATCTGTTGGTCCATCCACCTCCTTATATCCACCATCTTCATCATGCAAGCTAATAATTGGATCATCTGTTGGATCAACTAAGGTACATACGACATATGGTCATTCTAATAAGTATGGTCTACTGTGTATTTATCCTTGACCTTTACATAAGGCTTAGTCTTTATAACAACCTATGAACATTGCTTATCTCTTTTTGTTCGTGGATATGGTGCATAATATATTTGTGTTATTTTTTGTGCAAAAATGAAAGGATTATACTTGGCATATCATCTTGTATGTTTGATTTCAACTATGCCATATTAGGGTTGCACTCTTATACCATAGTCTAACAGAATCAAACCACTCATAATGAAAAAGTACCACCATTTTGATCAGCCATCCAGGATATTCAAGCTAAATAATCTCTTTAAAAATGTCATTGAAGTCATTTTCCCCTATTATGACATTCCTTATGCCCTTTGCACATACATTACTGCTTTTTTTTTCCCTTGACTCCATTGGTGTGTGTGAAACTTATACCCATTGACAAAATTCATTGCAAATGTTTTCATTGCCCTTAAAGGACCCCAAGCTAAATCTAATAAATATAAATTGACCACACCATTTGAAGGATTGTGAACATATGAATAACACAATCTCACATCAAAATTTTATCATATAATAGTAAACAATATCATATAGGACAAATTATTTTGTTTATATTTACAAAAGAGCGAAATTTATATGTGAACTAAGTGTTGATCATTACCTTGATGTCCTCATATTGCATATCTGGATACATAGTCTTCAACCAATGAACAAACAAACTATATGGAATAACATTTTAGGTAATTAGTATTCTAAATTTGAGTTAATCAAAGTTAAAGTTAAAAAATGATTTATTAAGATAGTTACATAAATACTCACCCTTTAAATGGCTCCACTTCTTCATAGTTTAAACACATGTATTGTGGTTGATTTTAATCCTTCATCATCTAAACATCACTCTTGGCAAAAGCCAAAAAAGATTCCTAAAAGATTGAAAATGGAAAGAATAAGCTCCAAGGTTGCATTGTCACCCCAATCATCATTCCTACTAACTTCTAGGCTTTGGTATTGCACATTAGGGCCAAAATAATATTGACAAAAATGACCTGCCTTCTCAGTCAAATAAGATTCACAAATACTTCCTTTGGGTTTCTAGCTCTGTTGCTAACTTTCTTCTTCAACTTGTTAAAAAATCTCTCAAATGAATACATATATCAACATTGCACAGGGCCACCTACCCTTGCTTTGAATGGCAAATGAATGGACAAATGTTCCATTGAAAAAACCTGGTAGAAAGATCCATTCAAGCTTACATATTGTCAAGGGAATATTTTGTTCCATTTGGAGCAATTCCTCTTCTTGTAGGACTGTTGAGCACAATTCTCTAAAAAATTAAATCAACTTAATTGAGACCCTCTATATAAGATCTAGGAGTTCATAAAAAGTAATGTGATGCAATCTCTTCAAGAAAATATAACAATGATGACTTTTCATACTAAGTATCCTACCATCGCATACATCAAGACATCAAATTGATAACTCTATGAAAATAGAGTTATCTTGATGTTCCTAGACTTGAATTATTGAAGTATGAAAGTAATTTCTTTTAAATAAGTCCTTGTTTCTATGTATCTTTGTTAATTCTTTCTAAAGTGTTTTCATTATGTTAATTCTGAAAAT